>NXFV01000571.1:0-14594 GCA_002803225.1 Gamarada debralockiae | reverse complement strand
GAAATACAAGGAGGGGAAGAGCTCTCTTATATCACAAAAGAGGGGGAAATACAGGCTATACCCAGGTTAGGTAATCCAACCAACATTCCCAGTCACTATCAGCGCTTTGAGCGGCGTCTTAGCAGAAGATGATGAGAAGCAAAATATATTTATCAATATTACTATTGGAACCTGTCAGGTGGCTCGCTTATCCGTGTGCTGCTTCGTCGCAGAGACGAGCCCAGAGCAGAAAGCTTGCTAGATTTCCCTTCCCCTCTTCCCCTCTTCATTACCGGTGCTTTTCTATCCAGGACCCCCTTCGCCGGTGTCTCTGCCTCTAATCTTGTCTTTTTTGGAGCGGAGCGGCGGATAGAGCGAGCTTTCACACTCCTTGCTGCAGTGGCCCTGGAGTCCTGTAATGTGGGATTTTGGATGGAAAGGGGCTCTCCAATCGGTGTTGGATCAGGGGCATCAGATGTCTCATGAGAAGACAGACGCGGGTTCTGACCGTTATGTTTAGGCCGCTTGGAAGCTCGTCCTTCGTTTTGTGGGTCATGGTTGCTGCGCTCGAGCTGACTCTCGTGTTCCTTGGCAGTTGAGACGTGCGTTCTGCGGGCTGAGGTTGGGTTGCTCTCACCATCCTGTCTCTGTCGTTTTGAGACTCGTTCTTCATTGGATTCATCAGCGCGATTGCGTTTGGACCTTCGCCTTCCGCTGTTCTCCCCATTTGAGTCGTTCTCGGCCACTTTTGCTGGGTTTAACTCGAGCTCGATTAAGGGGACTTGTTGTAGCATCCATCGCAGTAATAATACTACGGCGGTCTGCGTCTTTCTTGGCAATCCGGTAATTCTTTGTTCTCTTGAAGAATACCCAAACGAGGCCATTTCGTCTTTCGCTCGATTCGAGTTGTGTTTATTGCCGCGTCCAATTTGGATTGAGCTGCTCTAACCGTTTAAGGCGAAGGGGTGGCACACGAAATACTAGAGGTCTCGTGCTCTTGGGGGTTAAAATGTACACTATTTTTGATTCTTTTGCACAAAGTCCCATATTGTTGTGATATTTACGTATCTAGCAGTGTTGAATTAAAATGGTGGTCCATTGTGATTTTTGGTGGGGACGCGCAAACTTTTGAGTTAGTACTGTATCTGCGGACGCTAGCGCTAGACTTCTGCTACGGTATTGCGAAAGGCTGACACTTTCAGAGACAAGTCGAGATGAAACTCCAAATGCGTAATCCACATCAGAGCCTTTGGTCTCTTCGTTGGTCTCTTCGTAAGAACAGCAACGCTTAAACACGATACAGCTCTCCCGTTGGGAATCTATATGAATCCTTTCGCCCGCATTGTCTTCTCTGTCCAATTCCACAACTTCTCTGCAAGATCCATTCGCTCGCCGTCTGTGCTTATCTTGCCGGTTTTCACCAGTGGCTCAAGATACGCGCCGGATAGTTCTGCCGGGAATTGGTCCGATGCTACAGCAAAGAGTTGTGTCCAGCTTCCCTGATCAGTGTTCATCAGAAAGCCCACACCGCGTAGCAAGGCCAGGACAGGTTTTGAGCCTAAGATACTGATCCCGGGCATTTGAACGTTATTGACCAAGTTCCTAATCATCATAACAGTTAGAGCCAAGACAGGACTAGAGTTGATAGATCTTACGTGTGAACTATGCCAGGGTGCAGAGAAGCAGTCCAGATTCCTTTGTCATTGTATCGCTTCTTAAGTGATTTGGCATGCAAAATATTACCAAGCTTGCTTTGACCATACTTAACCCATTGATCGTACTTGGGGTTCCGCAGATTAATATCTTCGAAGTCAATGCCACCATTGGGCGCTTTCGAGTGGTTCGAGGAAGCGACGTTCACAATCCTTACTGAGCCAGGCGGTAACTTTGCGGCGGTTCGAAGAAGAACAGGCGTCAGTAGATAGGTAAGGAGCCAATGGGAGAGGTAATTTGTCTGACAGCATTCACAAAGTCAGTTGTCGTCACTTGTAATAGTTGCGTCGCAGAAAGCCTTACCGCGAATTGACACTCAAATCCATCTTTGCTGAGTGCATCAGGAACAGCCATGATACCGCCGTTATTGACTAGTCCATGTAATTCACTCTCTTTGCTATTCATGGTCTTAGTGTTAACGCATCAAATCGATATGTGATAAGTACTCACTTAAGAAATTCTAGTGCCGCGGTTCTGACAGAAGATAAATCTAACAGATCTAATTTCAGAAATTGTATATTCAGATCGTCCCTTTTCGCCCATTTTCGAATGTCTGCGATGGCACTGGACGCCTTCTCTTGCGATCTCGCGCATAGATAGACTTTTGCATTGTGCTTCGCGAGGTGAAAGACGGTAGATTTTCCACTAATCCCTCGTTAACTTATTGGCCCTTCCCAATATATATATATATATATATATATATATATATATATATTGAAGCACAAAACTCACATGCCGCTATTTCCACCGGTGACGAGGTAGATTTTCCCTCTCAGATCTGGCAGAGTCGTTGGGTTGAAATTGAACTTCATCGGGACTCAAATTTGGTGCCGTATCGAAGAGTGGCTTCTAATGCAGTGAATGTTGCAAGTTGGTAAACGAGTGGTCTTAAGGGCATATTATGGTCGCAACATCTTCACAGAATGTCTCCGACGGCGAGCCTGCGCAGTGCCCAAGTTGTCTCAGTTTATGCCAAGTCGGCACAAAGAAAACTAAATCAAGGAAAAAGCTTCCGAGGGATGCTTCGGTACTCTTATTACGCCGACTCCTCGGCCTAAAGTAAAAGTCTCCCACTGCGAGAGTCCAAGCAGTGCTCTAGCACACCAGCATGCCGCGGGAAGCAAGGCAGCTCTGGATCCTGTGTTCCTCACACGCAACATTATTAGTCTCCGAAACTCCGGAATGGGGGCAATATGTAGATAAGCTTTGTCTAATGCAATATACAGTACCACGACCCAAGTGCCGTATCCCCACTTACAGTACTAGAGCCGAAGTTTGAGCCGCAGCCGAAAATCATGAAAATCAAAAATAAATCAATCACGCTCTTTATTTAACTACAAAACTAAAAACAATTATAATTTAATTTCGTTTAAAGTAAATTAATCGCAAATACTATCGCTTTAAAATGTACTCCTTGGATTCCTAATCCATTTATTTAATACTTTATATACTAGCTATTTGCATTAACATAAGCCTAAACTCTCCTTTTTATACTCTCTACTAACTCCTTAAAAAACCTAATAGGTATCATTACCTAAGTTTCCTTTAAAGTATCTTCTATTGTAATTTAGTCCTCTTTAGACTTCCTATTTAATTGCTAAAGCTTAAGGAATATTTGTAGTACTATATCTTTAAGTCGTTTTTAAGCATACTCAATTAAGTTAAGGTTAAGCGAATAAGGAGACTAATCTATAACTTATATACCTTATTCCTCCAACTATTCTTTGAAGTTTTTGGCTATATAGATTAAGGTATAATCTTATATAAATATAAGGTCCTTAGTATAATTAGATACAATAAGGTCCTTAAGAAGAGTGAGATAGGAGATAGTAGAGTACCTATACTTCTTTAACTTAAAGTCATGCTCTAAAATCAATAAATTAAAGTGCTGTCTATTACTCTAAAAGGCTATAAAAACTATTACTCGTATACTGTGGTGGGGAAAAATTGTTGTGGCCTATTTTTTTCAGGTTTTAGTGGGTCTTACAATTGTAAGAACCTCGTTGAATGTTCAAACAAAGCCAACCCCCTGGGGTAGTCTTTGGTGGGGAGTTTCAAAAATTTTGCAAGTTCATTGTCGGCGTCGCTGAAGTCAAGAGTGAACAATCCATAGTGTAGCATGTCCCACGCGGTAGTAAAGTCGCCCATATCGCTCAAACGAAACTGCCACGACTTCATCCTCTCGTTGAGCGCAATCTCGAAGGCATCGCCATCGTTGTCTGTATATTGAGCATATTTGTGGAGGAATGTGGTGTATCTAAGGTACAATAATATCTAGCAACGAACATCGGAGATGTTGATTTCAAGCTCGCCGCCGTCACCAAAGTCATCCCAGAGGCGACTAGCTTCTTTGCGGCTTTCAACTTTCCACCTGTCTCAACTTTCGCGGCAGCCAGTTGTAGTTGCAAGACGCATAGCTCCTCTTCCTTCAGCTCAGAACATTCGGCTCCAACGAGAGGGTCCCAATATCTCCACGGCACGGTTTCGGTACCCTTGTACAGCGAGCAAGTGGCATTTTTCGATGAAAGAATCAAAAGAATCGGTACTTTGCGGCGAAGCTTTCTCAAGGCTTCTCCACGTGTCATCGAATTGACCTGTCGAGCGGAAATGTTTCCTTGGATATGTCCGTCTCGACATCGAAAGAGTCTGAGAACATCTTTTCTTATTACTCAGGGACGTAAGACGATGGTTTCGGGCAGCGAAGGACAAAGACGGCATTCTAACCCATTGGGAATCAGCTCAAAAAAGCAAACATTGTTACATAGCTCGCGTAGTGGGCCTATTGCATCTATGCGGAGCTTCCAGCTTTCCGGTGCAACCGGCTTCAATGTAACAATCTTTCAAAATATTCAATTATTTGCCAAGAACTAGCATGATTTGGTTTCCGACAACTCACAAGCATTTAGACCGCAAAGTTAATTTTAGTGACGTCTACCAAGCTTGGCAAAGTTAACCCTGACCTATGGAGTCACGTGGTTGGAAGTGAAGTGGAGATTGAGGAGCAACTGAACGAGTGTATTGAGATCTGAAGTGCTATAGAATGGAGAAGGCGGAAGATTATGTATTAATAGATAGAAATCACAGCAATATGCAAAGAATAGGCAGCAGTGATCAAGTGATCTGTGACTCTTGTGATGTGTCACATGTCTCACTGAGTAAACCAGAGACCTGATTACTCATTCCAACAAGACTAATCTACCATGCTTGTAGGGGACTGAGACCCTTCTTGATGAGATACTTGTTCACCTCTGTAGTGGTATTCTCCCACAACCCCCTCGCTTGTTTTTCATCCGTTGTAACTCGATTTGGAGTCACTACTTGCCCAGGAGGCTCCAAGTACCTCCCCCTGTATTTCTCTGGATTATTTCGAATCTCCTCTGCAGTTGCTGCAAACAGCGGCATCACGGCACCTTGGTCAGGTGAGAGCATCGCCGTGCGGGCGATGATCGCGAAGAGGCTAGGAATGTTCGTCATAACACCTTCGGTGGCCACGGCCCCTGGATGAATGGAGACTGAAATAATTGGAAGTCCCTGCTCGTCCATAAGGCGCTGTAGCTCCTGTGCAAACAGGATTCCCGCGACCTTAGCAACGGCGAAGCGGATCATGTCGGAGTTAAAGAGGCGGCGACCAATGTAACGCCACATCCAGGGATAGCTTGGAGCTGGGTTCTCGAGAAAGGACGGAGAATCGAACTGGAAGTCGTAGTCTGACGGTAACAAGACGTGGTTGACATTGGAACCGACGGTTATGATTCTGACGTCCGCATTTTTCTCCGCGAGAGCGTTCTTTAGCAGAGAAAGAAGGCCGTTAGTGAGCACAAAGTGTCCAACATAGCTAAAGATGTCAGCTGGTATTTGTGCAAGTAACTCAGTGTAGCTCTCACCAGACTGCCATATGAATTTCCCACCCATCTCCCACTGTTTCCGTGGATGCTGTTGCAGTACCAGCATTATTGAATATAGCATCGGTTAGTATAGAGGTATCAAAGACAGGTGCGCCAATCATACTGAGGATGTCTACTTTATATTCCCTCTTTTTCATCTCCTCTGCAGCAGCGCTTACTGATTTAAGATCAGCCAAGTCTAGTGGGAGCCAGATAACCTTTCTCTGGTCTATCTCGGGGTGGTTGACTTGGAGATACTCCCTCGTCTTCTTGGCTTTTGCCTCAGACCTTGTCGTAAAGTACACTTTTGCTCCTCGAAGAGCAAGGTACTTAACTGTCGACATGCCTATGCCGCTGCTAAGGAATCTGTCAACCTATGCCCGAGGTCGTAGAAGCTCTGCTGTGATATTTTGGAACATACTTGCCGCCTGTGACTACAGCAACTCGTCCACGAAGGTCGGGAGAGTCGGTGAGAGGATTCCACGACTTTGTCATCATGAGGAGTTGGCAGACAGATTGATTGTTACCACACTCGCTCCGGTGACAGAGATACGTCGTGGGGCTTGTGCTTCGTCCGGTTCTTGGCTCGAAGATCGAATAAATGCACTACTGAAGCTCTGGCCTTGCCTAAGTTGCATGAAATGTCACGTCAGATGGCAAACACAGTAACAGCAAGCCAGCAACGTTAGAAGCTGTGGGTGAAATGGAATAAACGGATGAGTCTGACGAGCAAGTAATTGTCGATAATGGCAAGCAGTTATACACATAGTAATTATCTAGCCTGTGGCCTGTGCGTAGCTAGGCAGCTTTATGCCTGATTGGGGCAAGGTAGTACTACCACTAGGGCCTTTTAATTGTTTAATGTGAGGTGATCACGGCTCGTAACTAGGATGGTATGACCAATCACTTGTCCAGATTTCAAGGTATTTCGCTATATGTAGTTAAATACTGGTCCGAGCTTAACAATTAATATGGCCTGTACGAAGTATATGGAAACTTAGAATGCGGAAGAGTTGTGGGTTCCACGCGGGGGACTTGCGGGTTTTGGGCGGGTGTTTTGCGGAGAACTCCGCGGTAGTGTCTTAGCTGGCTTTAATAGTAAACCACACTATGGTGCATTCCTCAAGATCATTGGGCCTCTCCTGAAGTGAAAAACCACTAACCTTCCCACACTCCTAAAATTCAACCATGTAACCGCTTAATTTGGGTTCAGTGTTGCGTTATATGACCCCGAAACTCCGCGGGTGGCAGGCCGGATCTCGACCTTTCCGACTTGGTGATGTGCTTCGATGCGATGAACCGACCACCGCATGCATGCCCAGCCTTGTAACCTCTTACAAATCCATCTTCTAGTCCGGATCTTAGCCTTCCCGACTCCGTATGCCCAGTGACAACGGGAAAAAAAAGCATATAGTTCTAATCAGGTACGGGTTTTCCAATCTTGCCAAGTCACCGCATTCCTCGAGCTTAGCATTCCACCACATCAACATATTAAGCCCATTACCATGTCTACCGTAGTCGCAGTCGCAGGAGGCACTGGCAGCCTTGGCCGCGCAATCGTGGAAGCCATTATCGCAGATGGCAAATTCCAAGTCGTGATTCTCGGTAGACAGGTGAGAAGACCCCATACCTGTCAGGAATGGCTAGAGACTTGGCTGACTACAATGACATAGGCAAACGAAGAGAAAGAAAAGTCAATCGGCGCCAAAATCTTGCCTGTTGACTACAATAGCATTGATGCATTGACAAAGACACTCGAGGATTCCAAGGTGCACACCGTCATCTCCACATTGAATACCATGGGCGATGTCGATCCAGAATTGAACCTCCTTGCAGCGGCTGACAAGGCCGCCCCCACAAAGCGTTTTCTTCCCAGTGTTTGGGGAGTGAAATTCACGGAAGAGTAAGTAACTGCTCCCATCTGCTTATCCTGAATCCGAACATGTGGGTTGATTGGTATCCTCTGGTCACAGAATTGCAACCTACTTCCCCCTCGCCAAGGTCAAAATCGCCATCGTCGACGCTCTTAGTCGAACTTCTCTCGAATATTCAGCTTGGTACCCCGGCTACTTCGCTGACTACTTTGTCGCACCGAACTTGAAGACCTACATCAACGTTATCCCAGTCGTAGTAGACATGCACAACAATTTCGCCGCCATCCCAGACTCAGGCGACACACCTGTAGCCTTTACATACACCTTCGACGTCGCCAAATTCGTCTCTGCGTCTCTGTCCCTTGACAAATGGCAGCCTGAGACATACGTGATTGGCGACAAGTTGACCTGGAACGAGTTCGTCTCCATTGCCGAGGAGGCCAAGGGCGTCAAATTTAACGTGACATACGACTCTTTAGATACCCTGAAGACTGGTAAAATCACTGAACTTCCCAGTCACGTCCCAATATATAGCTTTTTCCCCAAGGAGCAGTTGCAGGGCTTTTTTGCTGCGTTTGGGATCATGTTTGCCTCGGGGGCTTTTGATTTGAAACCTGCTCATACTATCAATCGGGACTTCCCTGATATCAAGGCAAAGACGGTGAAGGAGCTGTTGACAGAGGCTTGGAAGGGCAAATGATTCTCATTTAAACAAGTGTTAGTAGCCCAGAGCACAATATAAATGATCAAACATTCATGTCTATGCAAGGCAAAACCCAACATTTCTGCTGACAAAATTCGAATTGTGACCATGATTCAGCCATTATGAATTCGACTCGCAAACCTCTCTGGAAGTAATAAAGAATTGTTCCTTTCGTTCATATGGAGAATTGTCGGAATGAGTAATCAGTGACTCTGGTTCTAGGCAGATAGTGCTGCATGCTGAGTCACATGGCATCACATGGCATCACATGACTCACAGACTACTTGATCAGTATGACAGTGTGACATGTCCTATGAGTCATAGGGAGGATTCCTGTCTATAAGTACAGACTACTGTACTTGGTTTGTTCATCAGTATCTCCATTATCTTTACAGCCTTAATAATCCAATCACATCCTCCTACCCTTTCGTCCATCACGTGACCATATTGCAAGGAGAATGCTGTAGTAGATCTAAGATGCGAGGCAATCAGCAAAGAAACTCCTCAATCAGCAATAGTTGCGATTAAACTAAAGTATTGATGACTTGTATTTTAGCCCAGTGTGGCGTTCGTCGAATGCAACATGATCATTTTCCTAACATCAATTAGATGATGAGATGAAAACACAGCATTAATTACTACTTCGACATTTGCTTAGTCAATTTACGCTTCGAAGACTGATGTGGAATGGGCGGGGTCAGAAATAATGAATCATGCACATGCGATTATATCCCAAGTACCGTCCAAAGACAATTCCAACAGCGGACGGGATATACAAGACTTGAAAATTTATTCTATGAAAAGCCCCGCCGAAACAGGAGCGGACTTGACTTGGTCCTCCTGGATCTCCTGCACCAGCTGGTTACCCGGATAATCGTCCAGGTCGAGATCCAAATAACCCCGCGAAGCCCATTTCCTTGCAGAGATGAAGAAAGAGTGGCCATTGATACTAGAATCACTTAATATCCGCAGCAGACCTTGGCCAGCATCTCCTGCTTCAGCAAATTGCACCCCTGAATTGGCAACATGGTTGAAGGTTTCTTCTGACAAAATATTGGTCTTGACATACCTATCTTTGTTAATAGAGTAGACCTCAAAAGTCAGGTCGTACATACCAAGGAGATATAACGTTCACGCGGCTGCCATAATAAAAAGCTGTTCTTCTCATCGAATGCATAATACCTCGCATGGCCCATTTGGTGGCAGAGTACTGAGGGCCCCGTGGACAGTCTAGAAAAGCTGCTCCTGAGCCAATTAAGATCAAGCAAGTATCTTCTTGCCGAGATGAATGCGTCTGTCCATTTTGCTTGATGAAATAATGGAGCGACAACTTGACCGTATACAAGGTGCCACTGATATTGACATCGATAGTACGCAGATCAGGTTTGGAGGGTTCTTTGCCTTCGCCTGTAATGCAGTACTCAGCAACAAATCTTCAGCGATTAGTGGAGGCGAATCACCGGAAAATTCGAAAACATTGTCCTGCGGAGCAATCCCAGCGTTGGCTACCACATAGGCGATCTTGCCTGTGGGAGAAAACGAAACAGCTTCCTGAAAGAGCCGCACTTGGTCATCCCATTTGGTAGTATCACATTGAACGAATTTCGTGCTGATAAAAACAATATCAGTACTCAGGAAGTCTTTTTTGATGGAGACCTCACCTTGGAAGTTCTGATTCCAGCGCTTTGCCTCTTGTAACGTCAATGTCTCCAAAGCAGACAACAGCCCTTTGCTACCATGTTAGTAACGATTCACCTCTATATTTTGAAGGCTTATCCATACCCTGTAGAGACCAGGGCACGAATGTACGCTTCGCCAATACCGTTTGCGCCTGTTCACATCTCGTTAGGTTGATTCACTCTCCAAGTTTTGGGCCTTTACCTCCAGTGACAACGGCCGTCTTTCCCTTGAGGACGCTTGCATCAAAGTCCACGTCGCAATTAACGGGGCCAATGTATTGATAACCATCCATCTTGGAAAGATTTGGCGCAACCTACCTTGAAAAGGGGTTGCAACACCAGATGTAGTATATGTCTCACTGTAGATTGTGTCTAAAATTTAGAGCGTTGAATCTGGCAATATTTCCTCTCTTATAGTCCATAGAAGTTGGAGAGGCGGGGCTGATAAAAGAGGGGCGTTCTCGTGTCGCCTGCAGAAATGTGGCCGCACCCGTCCTCGCCGCCAGTAGCCTCAAATGCTCGCGCTTGCGCGGTTACATTCCTGGAGTACTGGTGGTATCTGGGGTTTGTCGTGCTCTAAGATAAGCAAGCTGCATATTGCTTGAGAAGTTTTAACCCCTAACTAAGCTAGCGCCTTAGGTTACTGATCTGGAATTACATCCTTGACACGGTTGCTAGACTGCCTCGGACGGCACTGACAAAGTCGAGCCTTGAAGTACGTACCTCCCTGCGTCAGGCGATTCAGGAGTGAGGCCCGGGGTAAGGCAGGGTAGAAACTTTCGTTTGCGGAAGAGCCGCGGGATTTTGGCGGGAGACTTGCGGGTTTCTGGTGGGTGTTTTGCGGGTATTTTGCGGAGAACGGTGCTTTAGCTACGCTGTCTTTGGTCTCTGTCCAGACACATGGGGCGTCGATTCTATCCGATGAACTGGAAATCAGAAGAGACTTTTGGCGGAGAATATTACGTCTTGTGATAGACATGCGTTGATCACGATATATATATAATTAAAAACGGTGTGTAGGAATCGTCTGATAAGTAGAGCTGCTTTCATCTGCTCTTCGGCTGTAGACCTCGAATCTGTTAACGAGCTGTGGAAGGGCCTCGAGAAGGAGAGCATCTTAGTCGATATCGTTGTGCTCAACGCCGCGAAGATGCAGGTGCCCAAAACTGTCCTTACGCTGGGCAGGGAGAGTGTATGGGACGACTACGTTACAAATGTGCGCGGGCACGTTGACTTTGCGGAACGGCTGTATAAGCAGCCAGGTGCTACGGCCCGGCACAAGGTGAGTTCACACTGGCGCAAGAGACCGTCTGGGAGAGAGTAGGCTGACGGCCAGCAGGTGCTGCTCAATGTGTCGACGGCGGCGATCCACGAGTTCAAGCTCACGGGCCAGTTTTCCTAACTACAGCGCCACCAAGGGCGCGGGGACGTTGCTGCTACAGACGATCGCCAAGGACGTCACCCCGGAAGAGTTGCAGGTGGTGAGCTTCCATCCGGGTGGCGTCTTCACGGAGCTGGCGGAACGAACGGGTTACAAGAAGGAGGACCACTAGTGGGACGACGGTGAGTTGCACACATACATGTCGACAGATGTATGGCTAGCTGACGACGATACAGAGAATTTGCCTGGCCAGTTTGCTGTCTGGGCGGCGTCTCCTGAGGCGAAATTCCTGCATGGACGGTTCGTGTGGGCAGGGTGGGATGTGGATGAGTTGCACGAGGGGACACTGCGGGAGCGGATCGACGGGGATGACGGCTTTCTCAAAGTGGGCGTTGTTGAGATTGAGGAGTGGGAGAGGACTCATAAGATATAGGAGGTTGGAGGCCGTATGGATCACCCTATCATCGGCTCTCTGCCACCAATGCTCGGCTGTTGTTGTTGGCCATCTATAGCGTTTGCGGCCTCGGAGCAGTATCCGTACATGTTTTAGAAATGCATTCTCAGTTTCCAAGGAGATTTTTGATGCTTCCTGTAGTTCTGTCAATCGCCACTATCCGGAAAGCTTAGTGCTGATCCTTCGACTACTTCACTCGTCCAAGATGGTAAACTTTTACGACAAAGATGTCCCAGCTATTACGATAACATACGGGAAGATTGCTGAATATTTAAACAAAGCGGAGAGATTGCAACAGACCAGAAAGCTACGCCATGGACAGAGTTCGGATCGGCAGGCCAAGAAGAGAAGAGGGCCCCTCCACCCCACTAGAAGACTCTCATCTGAGAGAGAAAACGTGTTTCGCGAAGCATAGAAGGAGGTTGAAGAGCGGACGGCTGAGACGGATAAAGATTTTCCAGGCGGGGCGGTCGCGGTCTTTGATATACCGAAGAGGAAAAGAAGCAAAAGGGTTAAGTAGATATCGGATTCGGGCTGAGACACTGAAAATGGAACTAAAATCCCTGCCTCCAGGTGTGGATACAAGTCCGTAGACTACAGTCGGCAGAGGACTGGCAAGGAAAATAGCAAAAAAGAAGTCAGTGCCACCACAAACTCTAGAGCTCTACCAGCTGCAATCCGCAATTCCTGCCACTAATAGGATCTTTGAACTTAATGTCACCGTAGGCATAACTCACCGTCTTGAGGGTTGCCTTCACAGCTGAGAGAAGATCAGCAGAAAAGCCAGGAATTTCTCGAGTCTCCTTCAGAAATTTGTGCTTGTCCCGGTGCAGGTATCCTTCAACTGTTGCATTCGCTAACAAAATCCGTACTGGATGGCCATCAGGTAGCAACAGCGCTGAAATGAAATGCTGGGATGTTAGGTTGGAAGTATTCGAGTCCGGGTCTCAGTACATATGTGATTCCCGGTTCTCAGGTGCCGGATTGGCTATGATAATAGCCATGATACGCTCAGCCATCAGATTTTCTATGCAAGTGACGCCACCCATGTCCGCAAGTCACACAAATTCGATTGTAGCAGTGATGGCATCGTCTGGTGCTAATTCGCCAAAGACTCTGCCAAGGTAGAGCCATTGTATCAGCAGCTCCAAGCCTCCCGTTGAAACGATGCCGTTGTCGCAGTTAGGGTTGTTGATTGATCTCCTCCTTCCTTGAACTATCCTTGAAATATACACGCGAAATATGGGGATTGTTTGCAGAGAAGGTCCTTCGAGAGTTCATATTAACGGCTCGCAAGTCCGATCCGAATTTTGACTAGGGGACCCAAGTAGAGCGAAAGTAGACTAATGCTCAAGTTAACCAGTGCACTAGGGCATATTTACAGTTCTGGCAACTTACGACAACGCAAATTCGTTATGAGGTGCCTCAAGCATACTTTGTCGCAGCTTCTGCCGTAGACGTATTTGAGGGCTATAAGGCCTTTGCGCGCGCCCCGCAGCTCATCCCTTCGCCTACCGTTTCCCCTCCTGGAAAACATAACTTCGATCCCAAGCCTCTGTACCAGGCCTGTTTCCACGCCCCCGACGACCAACTTATGGCCCGACACACCACGTGCAACGACGGCAATCCACACCGTCCAGGTCCTCAATAAATAACCGAAACCACATCCCCAGTCCGTACGGCCCAGTTCTCAACCTTCTCCAGTCCCCACATGACGGTGAGCAGGTGCCGCGCAAACTCGTCAACCTGGGCGGCGGGTACGCCGCGCGTGACAAGCGTGTGGCCGCGCATGCTCTGCACGAATAGCGGGTCGGTGCTGCGGGCGAGGGCCTCCCAGCGAGCGGACGAGGGCGCGTCCCATAGCCCCGCGCGGGCTGTGATGGAGATGTCGTTGGCGCAGGCGGCCCAGCTAGCCTTGAGGCTGAGGTAGACGCCGGTGGCGACGTTGGCGAGCAGCCAGGTGCGGCGGATGGACTCGGAGAGGATGAAGGCGCGGTACAGGCCCGGAATCGCGTCGTCGTCGTCGTCCGACGAGGGGAGAGGGGCTGGGAGGAGGGCGGAAGTGGTGGCGTCCAGGGCGGCCGAGTCCCACATCTGGCGGGCCCAGAGGAGGAGAGTTTCGATGAGGCTCTCGGCCTCGGCGCGACGGGCGATGGAGGGAGAGAAGAGGGCGAGTAGGAGGTGAATTAGGAGGGCCTGCGTGCGGGCCAGGTGCTCCCTCGTAGACACGAGGGGGCCGAAGAGGGAGCTCTCGGTGGGCTGGGAGGCGAGTAAGTTTGAGACGTGGGAGGAGGAGATGGCGTTGACAAGGTTCTCGTTGTCCGGAGTGAGGGTCTGCTCGATAGCAATGGCGGAGTAGGCGTCCTGCATGCACTGGGGCAGAGGTGCCTCGGAATAGAGGTGGCGGTTGATGAAGGGGTTATGGCCCTCGCGGAGGAAGCGGACGAGCCAGGCCTGCAGGCCGCGGATGAAGTTTGTGAAGACGGGAGTTGGGGGTAAGGAGGCCGGGGGCTGGTAGTGGTTGGACATCGTCCACGCCGAAGGAGGCAGGAACCAGTTCACGCTCGCGGGAGAGTGGGCGAGCTGGTTTGCGGCGCTGGGGTCGGCGGTTGTTGATGATGATACGAGAGCGAGGCTATTGGTGGATAATGGGTTGACGGCGCGGTCCTGCGCGGAAAGGATGTCAACGTGGTCGTCGGGCCACGGCGACGCCCAGAAGTCCGGCCCGGTATCGAGGGCGGAGGTGCTGTGCGGTGGGTGGCGCTGGCGCCTCTTGGTGGACGGGTATGTGCAGTCAATGTCCTTGTCTAGGCATCGCGTGCAGGAAGGGAGAATCCTGTCGCAGCGACGCTTGGCGTCGGTGCAGGCGGAGCAGGCCTTTTGCTTGAACTGGCGGTCCATGGCAGGGGTTGGCGTTACACTGCGTA
>NXFV01000570.1:0-112744 GCA_002803225.1 Gamarada debralockiae | reverse complement strand
GGGGGGGGGGGGGGGGGGGGGGGGGGGGGGGGGGGGGGGGGGGGGGGGGGAGCCTGAAGGTCTCTAGTGTTGAGGGAGAGGTGAAGTGCTGATGCAAGACGGCATTTGTCAGCCTCCATGCGGGACCTAGTTATCATGTGATATGACTCACGTGCAAGGACAATTAGCATTTCTAGGCCATGCCAAAATCCATGGGTATTGTCGAAGCCTAATCAAGTTCAAATAGCTCCATTGAATTCTGCAAACAACTGATGATGATTAACTTGCTCTCATTCTCATTCCAATCTCTCGCTTGAAGGATGGGGCCGTTTCACCTGGGACGAACGAACCCTCTGGCAATGACCAAAACTCTCCAACACTGGGTAGCTTCCAAAGATCGCATGGAAAGCCTTCCCCGCTCCAAATAAAGAAGTGAATGTAGCATGCTAGGTGTCACCCTAGTGTTGGCAGTGATATAATGCCAAATCAGTTCTCTCACATCATTAAGCTAGTGTCTGTGACAGCACTAGGTATTAGGGTCTGACGCATTGAAGACCCTACGCAGTAAATTGCTGAATTAACGGAAATACTAAGCTAAGGAGAAAAGGGAAAGGTTCTGCAAGTACATGAAGTCTAATATATCTCCAGGACGCGCTAGTGCGCGAGGCTCCCACATGAGGCGCGTGACTCACGCGTGGTCAGACACTGTCGGGGGGCATTCACCAGAACTGTCCTAATTACTTGAGCCAGGGCTCAACATTTAGTCGATTTGGTATGGGCGATTTGGTGACATTCGCTAGAACTGTCACAATATAGAGCTAATTTGTCAGCATCTTTAGAAGAGATCTCTCTGGCTAGAGTAATTGTATAAGAGGCAGGCTGATTAGAGGTAGTCGCTATAGGGGTAGCCGCCGCTTGGACTAGTTTTATCCCTTTAAAACAAAAAGAATAACGCGGCCAGCCGAAACTCTCGAGTACACATCCAAATGAGAATACTCGACGACAGGGTCTACACGAAGTCCTCGAGCAGACCCAGCGCAAAAAGGGCCAATTCTAAGCCCAATCAAAATCCAAAAAAAGGAAGAACGGTCAGCCGAAACTCCCGAGTAGACATGATGACTGTGACGAAGTATTCTCTTAAGCAAAGTCATTCTTTCCAGGTCGGTTCTAATCATCGCCCTCAAGTCCCGAATCTCTGTTAGCTGGTATGGCTACGCTAGCACTAAAGGCATAGAAAGTATAGCTTCAAATCTATAATCCAAAATGAAGATCAGCCCCTGGAAGTAAGGCACAGCGTTCATATCACAACTGGCACAGCCCCACAGTTAAGTGACCTCCCCTCAATCTCTTCAGAATGGCATTGCTATAAAATGCTTGAAGCAACAGCAGCATAGAAGAACCACTCAGCATTCGTCTCCTTAAAGAATTTCAAGCCATGGAGCACTCTCACAAGTATAAAAAGCCTGCGACCACCACCGCCCAGGGCCAACTCCACCCCAAACCCCAAAACCAGCGGCAAAAAAAGCGCCAGCAAAAGCCCCACAAAACTCACATTTGTATATCCCGGCGTCTGAAACTTAACCATTTGGCATATCCCCCTGCGTGCCACCGGCAACACATCGCCGTACCCGGCATAGCTGGCTCTGATCCCTCTGACCTCGGCCAGCATCTCTATCTTCGCGCGCAGCAAACCCATCTCGAACAGCCGCTTGCTTTCGAGCTGCCACTGATGTGCATCTAGAGCGAGAGATAGCCGGTTGCCGATGATCTGCTGCGTGGCGTTGAGGAGCAGGGCGTGGCGGGTCGAAAGCACATCGCTGATGTCGGAGTAGCGCAGGCCCAACATGGTCAGGTACGTTTCTTCGGCACCTGGCCAGTTTGCTGCTAGCACGCTCTCCAGAGCGTTGGGCGCCCAGACGTCATAGCAGTGGTCGGTGTCGGGGTAGCAGACTACGGCGCGCTCCGTGCAGCCGAGGACTGAGGAGGCTAAGATGGTGTTGTTCCAGCAGGATTCAGCGCTCTGGGGACAGAGGGTTTGATTCGTGGCTGGGAAGATGGGGTCGCTGGAGATGTTGGGGTAGTTGATGTTGAATGTATTGACGAACATGAGGGTCGTGTATTCCGTGGGATCTCCAGCGGCGCTAGGGAGTTCCGCGATAGGTTTGAATTGCCTAGAGGATGTCAGAATAGGTTGAGGCTGCCAAGGGAGGACCATAGACATACCCTAAGGATGACGATACAGTCTTTATGTCATACCCTGTCGGGGTGAATATTTTCTCATATGCGAGATCTCTAGTTATATTGTATGTGGAAGGATCACTGGTATTTAGTTTAGGACTGTAGAAGAATTTGACAGTGGTAAAGTTCGTTACAGGATCGACTGTAGAGTTGGAGTAGTTCGTTGTTACTAGTGGTGCACAGGTCGTCGTCCGCTGATACAGCGGCCTATTGGGAGAATTGATGCCTAGGAAAACAGAGTCCCGATATCCGGTGTCCAGACGAATCGCGGAGTTGTTCCCTCCGAGGCAGATATCTCCAACGAAGGGGCACTCCACGTTGTCCGTAAAGTTGACAAGGAGGTTGCTGTAAGGGAATAGGTTACACGCTGGTTAAGACTGGCTTTCGTAGCACTCGCGGTAAATGTCCTCGACTTCCAACATAATTTGGCCCATAGGAAGTACAATGCTGGCGGCAGCGTTTGGGACCCAGACTCCACAAAGAGGACTGTCTGATATCCCATTGTTACCCAAAGCTACCAAGCTCGCCATAGTAGCTGCAATCGTAAGACCGACGAATGTTGCGGCACAGAACAGAAATGCCCAAGAGTTGAGAATGGTCTCAATTATGGTCATGTCCTGTCTTTTTATGAAGCGGTGCACTAGTATCTTAATGGCTGTCTCCTCGGCAGTGCGTTCGTCAAGATTCTTAAGGGTTTTCGCGGCTTGAACTCCAGTTGTTGCTCCCACTCTGCTTGCGCATGCTTTGTAAAAATTGAGTAGCAGAAGAAAGAGCAGCCTGATGAGCTTCCAGTATTGAGG
Organism: Gamarada debralockiae; assembly: GCA_002803225.1. NCBI lineage: Eukaryota > Fungi > Ascomycota > Leotiomycetes > Helotiales > Hyphodiscaceae > Gamarada > Gamarada debralockiae. The sequence goes on along the minus strand of NXFV01000570.1, from coordinate 109,727 downwards.
AGCCAATATACCTATCCATACTGATAGTAAGGAGGTCAAGAAGTAGGACCAAAAGTTCGAAAGTAGGATTTGACGGTGACGGCCTATCTCGATTAGCAACTATTTTTACATGCTGTGTCCACGGTTTCATAGTGCAAAATGTAGATGATCACGAAATTGAAGCTTACCAACGGATGGTGAGCCGTCAGGATTATACTCGACCCAGTTGCGCCGGAGCGCACTTGCTGCGGAATCAGTTATTGGTAGTCTAACTTGGACATATCCAGAGAAACCACTGGTTTCCTTGAATTGTTATCTGAATCTCGCTGAAATTTATGGGAGTTGCGGCAATAAATAAAAGTATTGGTAAGGCTGGGTTAGCATAGAGATGAACTCGAACGCCAATCATGCCGTCAAATGTGCGGCAGGTGGTGGGCGCCAATGCCCTCAAACACGGCCAGACAAGGTGAAAATTAGCGAAGTTCAAAATGGTTGAGGATAAGACCAAGCCGAACCTTACCAAAAACTCTGTCGCCAATTTTATTACTATACCGTATTAATTGGTTTATAAGACCCTAACTTGCACATTAAATTTCACTACTTCAGGCCCCGTTTGCAGAGGTGTTTTTGGTTGTGTTGCTAGCCTCTTTAAACGGGGGTCTTGTAGTGGGGCTGGAGTCTTATCCAATTAATACCGTATCTTAATTATCCTCGAACCATTTTCCTAGAGGAAAAATGCGGAGGATCTCGACTTTTCATTGTCTTGAAGAGTTTTGGCGTCTCGCACACCACCACAATCCTATCAATCAAACGACTTATAAGAAGGTATTGTGGTGGATCAAAATCTTTGACGTGACACACGTGATGCTCTGGATTCGAAGTTGGTGTTGATCAAGCCACAACCAAGGGTTGAGAGCAGGGTATGCATCCACGCCTGCAAATAGAACTTGTCGATAAGGCTCTAATTATTGATAAAAATCACATAGGCCCTTTCGACATATTTGTCTACTTTCGTAGTAGGCTGATGCTTCCTTCTTGCACGGGGTTGCTCTGACCCCCCCTCCCCACTTTGGTCTTTTTTATTCCGCCTCCAAGTGTGTTTTAGAAACAAAATAGGAGTGTGTCAAGTGGGATGTGCTGAAGTCTTCACTGGAAGCTTTATTTGTGATTTTCGTGCATACCCAACCGACCTAATAGAAAAATTAGACATTGGGCTATGCGAGTGTGATTAGTACTGAGCGAATATTACTTCCCTCACTTGAAGATGAGTAGCACCAAACGTGGCGGCATTTGTTTCAAGAAAGTTAGTAGCTCTAAGGAACTTTACTGTACTACCCATATTCCCCTTCCGAATCTTCATCATCTCCACCTTAGCCGTCTGGGCATCGCAGCTAAGAAGGATGCATATGCTGGCGGCTTGCTCCAATTCCAGAACGGCGGTCTATACAACCGTCTTGGTCGTGGATACCCAGATGTGTCTACCAACGGAGCTTTCTTGCGTACCTTCGTTAACCTCACCGAAGGTACCTTCTTCGGTACTTCGCTTGCATCTCCTATCTTTGGATCCGTCATTACGCTCATCAATGAAGAGCGTACTGTTGCTGGCAAAGGACCTATTGGATTTATCAACTCCGCATTGTACGAGAGTAAGTACTTTGTTCCGAATACATTTGAGGCAACCGTGCTGACAAGAATATAGACCCATCAGTTCTTAATGATATTACTAATGGCTCGAGTAAGTTCTTCCTTCCGACCCTATGAGGTGACAGTGCTGATGTTATTATAGACCCCAACTGCGGCTCACAAGGCTTCCAGACATCCAAGGGCTGGGCTCCCGTCACTGGACTCGGAACACCCAGCTACCCTCGCATGTTAGCATACTTCTTGAGCCTGCCCTAGGTAACTTATTAAAGACTACAACACTGTATGAGTAGGATAAGAGACCTATGCAGAGGTTGCTACGACAAACCATGGCAAGAGAAGAAAAGGGGGTATATAATTTTGTAATTAACTTCTTAATGAAAATACTCACGTTATTACATTGAGCTTCCTGCTTCCAAAGGTGCTGTCTCATCATGCCCTTGCCTGGCGTTAAAGTCTTCCTGGTATCCCACTTCGCGTCCTTGATACTGTTCTGCATGGCGTAGCCTATGTTTGAGATGTTGAAATACTTCCCAGTGGCCTAGAAGGTTGGCAAACTTGGTGGTGAGGACTTTGGAGGTGGCAGTTTTATGTTGAAAGTTGCCTGTTGCAGAGATGTTCCTGGTCGACAGTAGGGAGAGGTGTATTGTTTGGGCTTCCGATCGTGGAATTAGAGCTGCGAGCGCTAGCAACCGCAAGAGTGAACCTTCTCAGTATGAAATCGCATGCAGAAATCTTCCAGCGAGAAACTCTGCTTAGTTCATTGTACAATTAGATGCTCTCTGTTGCATTTGAGTATGGGCAACATCCTTTGATGCTCAGCGGTTTTGGGGGGGAGGGGGGGGGGTACTAGGTGAATACCGTCCACTCCGCCAGAGGCTGAAGTCACAGATGAGAAATATCAAACTGGCAAAAAGTAGGTTAACTAGATTCTGCTTAGCGAGACTTCTAGTACTCGATATGATAGCAATCTGCATCAACGTCCAGAGTTTAGGTCTGGAAGTGCCACAATCCACTCGGGCCGACTGGTAATGTGGAAGAGGAGACATCTGCGGGGCACTACCCGCTTCGTCTCAAACCGTAACATCAACCTTACGCAGATTTAGCGACGAACGCTAATAATCAATAGGGATTAGCAGCAGCGTTGACATATCATGCATAAATCTTTGGCGCGGTCTTAACATTCGGAACCAGACATCGGCATCTCAATAGGTCTGATCCGTAGACTAGTAATTTACTGAATTGACGGGCATCCATCAACACCAAGGAAACTCACGCCCATCTACTTGAAGACAGCTATGGAGATCTGATGAGACACTAGGAAGGGTCCTGAAAGTCTATTGGGAGAGCCAAATGGTTATTGAAAATGAAGCCATCCGTTTCCATCTCTGCAGTTGGAGCAGTGTCGTCCCGTTTGCTCTCCAGCCTCTCCTTCGTGGACTTGTACACGGCCGGTATCCTCGCATCCTCATACTTCACCCCGTCTGCTACCATCTTCGCAACACCCTTCGTCGTTAGGAAAATGACGGGCATGCCGTGACCCTCGAAGCCCGCTGCGACGAAACACCCCTTCCTTCCTGGCACTTCGCCGATACTGGGGAGTGAGTCTGCGTTGTATCCCATGATTCCAGTCCAAATCCGGTCCACAGTGGCTCCACTATCCTCCCAACCGACGAAATTTCGTTGCATACTGTAATCACGTCAACGTTCTTTCAGACAAAATATGTGGTTCCAAAATGCCAGAGTACTCACTACCCATGAAAATAGTTCTCAGCCGCTTTGATAAGTGTTGAATCATCAGTAACGTTATGCCACTGGTCCCTGTGCATTCGAAAAGTGCTGCGACCTCCTCCAACGATGATACTTCCATCGTTTCTTGGGATCAGGTAATCGAATCCGTGACCAGGTAATCGTAGTCCATACGTACATGTCAATGGTGGGTGCTTGGATCTAGGAGGTACGATGATCCGACTGCAGATCCCTCGAGTTGGGACGATCTTGCCTGCATATTCAGGCAAGAGGCCACCGGTATATGCGTTAGTTGCGACGATGATTTTGGGTGCGGTGATGGTGCCTCTCTCGGTAGTCGCTGTCCAGTAGCCAGACGCATCAGATTGAGATAGGAAGGTGACGGGAGTATCGGTCTGCAAGTTCAGATCCTTGGACATCGCAATTGACAGCAAGTGCATCATGAGCTTGTAGGGCCAAAGGTGCGCAGCAGTAAAGGAGAAGCACCCCACGGCGCCTTTGACTCCTGAAACCTCTTCAGCCCTACCAGCACCTGTCCAAGTCAACCCTTCAATCGTGCTCCTCGCAACACCCGCTCCTTTCAACTCATCGTAAGCTCGTTTCGCCGCTTCAGCTTTCTCTACATCAGTGAAGATATCAAAGCTCTTCGTCAGCGTAAATTCGCAATCGATGTTCTCTTTCTTGACCAAGTCTGCGATGATTTGCAAGTGAGCATCCTCAAACGCAGCGACTTCGGCCGCTGCTTCAACACCGTAGCGAATGATGTAGTCTGGGAGGAGATGAAAGACTGAGGGACGAAGATGACCGCCTGGTATCTTCAGCATCTCGTAATCTTGAAAGAATTGATGAAGTGGACGGACCATTTCTCGCAGTAGCACCAGAGCAGGCTTGTCTTGCTTCCACCAGGACAATGGAAGGCTTGGGATCTTTGGACTCGAACATATTGAGGAGGTGGTATGCAGCAGTGATGCCCGCATAACCTCCACCAATGATCAGAATATCGCAAGAGGCAGGGAGATCCGGCGTTGAGCGATGCGTGTCAAGGTCGTGGAGTTCAGTTCTCCAGAATGGAAGAGTTGACTCCTTGCTTGGGAGGATTGGCTGGGCTGTTGGGCCGTGTGAGCCCATTTTGCGGTCTTGAGGCTTCTGGGGTCTGTAGGAGATGATTGCGAGCTTTGGCTGCAGTGATGTGTCGTGAAGCCAGGCTGGAACCGAGACACGCGAAGTTAACGTTACGGCTTATCCTTGAGCAAAGCATATAAATAGCAGGCGATAGTCAATGACAAGATGAGGCGTCAAGGGCGCTGATGACGAGCCAGAAAAATGGTGCAAACTGCCAAGTGTGGCCAGAGCTCGAATCACGTGGAAGAGGGGTAAAGAAAGCACGTGCTGAAAGCTTCCGTGACTCGTGCAGACGTAGCATAGGTTGTCCAGTATTGAATGCATTTAGACCTGTCTTGTCGCTTTGGGGATGTTGATCGGATAGTATTGATTGATTGGGCGGACGTAAATCGCAACTTCTTGACACATCTGGGGTTGCAGGTAGGTGTCGTTCCAAGCAGCGATCGCAATGCAGACATCCGCTATGAGATATTGAGTACCGATTTGCCCTGCAAAATGAACAACCGCTCGGATAAATGCCACTACCGCAATCCCACAGAACCAAAATTCGAGGTTGCGTGTGCCGCACACCATTTTGACTTCATAATATGCTTCTCGTGTATCAGCATCGTCTGCTTCTACATGGGGAATATTTGATTCTGAGATGGGAAGAAATTCCTTACCGGATTTCCAGGATTAGAAACGCAAGCCGCTATAAAGCAATGTCCATACTCTGCTTTCCGTAGTGGTTGGCGATATCAGCCTGAAGGAAGGTTTTGGTGCCGTCTGCGACAGCTGCAGCGAATGCCAATGCAGCGAGAGTGGCATTGAGCAGGTTGAATGTGAATTTTGATCTTTGCATCTATGGTACTGGTATCCATTTTCGCCCTTCCTGTTGATCCTGACCGGTTAGTGCTTGTGGCGGCGCGAGGCCTTGCGCTCGAGTTGGAGCGACTACCTGAAGGGCTATCGTTAGGCCTGGTTGCAGCTGCGCTTGAGGCATAATATGAAGAGCTATGGAGGACGCTCAATAAGCAGAGACGAAGAGAAAAAGTTGTAATAAGAATAGAAAGCTGAAGGACTCTTCGAATGAATGAAGCGCGTAGATATAGCTCAGGAAGTTGATATTCTTATACGCTCTTCAGTCACACTTGACTTCCTTGTCTCTGCCTTCCCCCTGACTACGCTGGTCTGACATCCTTGACAATTGATCTCAAGTCGTTGCCGTGGCTGTGCTAATCGCGGGGAAGAAAGTTTGTCAGCTCATCTGCCCTCGTTCCTGGAATTTGAGATCGACTTCCCAGTCCCCAATTCCGCTTGCCAGTGAAGGCAGGCCGCATATCGTGGCTTCAGCAGATGGATTTTACAGGTGCACGCGACCCACACCTCTGCTTCGATTCACTTCCCATTCTTCCAGCCGGTGAAAATGGGGTGATATATCGACAAAACCATACGATTCTCAAATAATGCTTGAAAAGGCGTTTGGAGATCCGAAACTATGTTTATAAAAGCTTCGAGGCTCGAGCCTTTGTATATAGATATTGAAAAGTTGAAAAAAATTTCTGTTGCACAGCCTTCGATCCACGCCTCTTTTCCCTCGATTTTTTGGACGAGTTGTTTGGCTTTTGACCATGTGCGACGGTCAGGAAGAAAAGCTCAATTGGGCCTAGGCCTCAGCGATGTCGCATTTGTTAGGGTGTGTTGAAAATGGCGATTACCGTGGGGAGAGCGTCGAATGGGATTGAAGACAATGGTGAGTGCAGAGCGGTGACATTCCTACCTATGCAAAGCCCGAACAACCAAGACGCACGAAGGGGTATCGATACAGTACCGATATTTCCGATGTTCGATCGAGGGGAGGTTACACTTCTTTCAGGGTACTTGATGCTGCCACCACCACACTTCACCTCGCTTAAGCCGGCTCGGTGTAGAACAACAAAGTAAAACTGTCAATTGAGTTACCTACAGCTTTATCTTTGACAAAGCACTACCTACGTCAACGTCAACACCCCCAACCACACAGCACCGTCCTACGGGGAAGAAGACATCCACGATTCCACACCCATCTGCTTGGGAATTCGCCTGCCCGCCATAATGATCATCGAACGTTGAAGCGGCCACTACTGCACCATCCTGCACACAGCAAACACAAGCACCCCCAGCCATGATTCAAAATTTCCCATTGTATTGCAATCCTCTCAGCTCAGGATAATCGCATTAGACAACCCCTGGACGAACCTCAAGCCGGCGCATTGCAGCCCGGTCTTGGATGAACGTTAACTAACACCTAAAAGTCTTCGCAATAGCAACCGCTGCCATCGCTTTGTCAAGCAAGGCCGCCGACAATCCGGCCTCGATGATTTGGTATCTTCTATATCCGTTTCGAGGGTAAGGCTCTACTTCAAAATATATCTAATTGCAGTATTAACATCTCCGCAGAACAACAGAACCACCAATCCTCGATTCGAAGCACCCTCTGCGAACTGCATTCACGCAATTTGGAAGCCGAGCTGCACGCCATCCAGTTATCCTTCTCCTTATATCTGTCGCAGTTGCTGCTACTCTGATCTATCCATTTCCTTTCCTATACACGAACGACTTCACGAATGGCGCCTCGAATCTGCCACATCATGTCTGGACATCCGCACAGCCCTTCGAGGGAGATCGCAATACACCTCCTGACGTCGTTATGCGATCTATATGGGTCCACGGTATGCAGCGCATTCCTCTTGGGATTTCCCTGCTAACTGTTACGCAGGGAGTTATATGAAGGCATTAATACCGGATGTTCTCGAGGCGGCGTTGGAGATACAGAATGAGCTATTAGGACCTACACAAAATTTCGACCCCCGGAGATCCTCGAATGAGACGCCTCCAGAAGACCCTTTTGCAGAACTGACACTCGACATGCGGGACCAATTACATGCCGTCAATGGGTTAAGCAATTCATCGTGGTTCTTTCATTCGCCCTTACAATATTGGTCATGTTCGTCGCAGAACATTGCTGAAGATCGGGATATAATTACAACTGTCAATGAAGGCTCACGGCTCTCAACATCCGTCAATGTCACTCTTAGGCATTCGATTGTTTTCAGCGGCAAACGATTTGAAGACCACAGACTTGTTGCGGCAGATGCACTGGTCGTGACCCTAATCCATATGGTTGATTCTCCGGTTGGCAGACACTGGGAGAAGATGGCCGAGGAAATTGGTCGTCGCAAATCAGCCAAATGGCGCCTCTATCCGCCAGATGGTCGTGCATTTGGGAGCACCCTTTATGAATTTCGATTTCAGCCGCTCTCCTTCCAGGACGATCTTTTTCTCGGAATTGCATACTCTCTCACTGCTATGTATTTCGCCTTCAGCTTATCAAGGCTACGAGCCCTGAAGTCGAGGCTTGGTCTCATCCTTGCAGTGGTGAGCCAGATCGGAGTCTCAATTATGTCTAGCTTTACGATTTGTGCCATCTTCAAGATCGATCTATCAAAAATACCCCGAGAAGCATACCCGCTGGTCGTATTAACAGTAGGATTGGAGAATATCTTCCGACTTATCAATGCTGTTATTATGACCCCCCAACAGGCGTCTACAGCATCCCGAATGAGTGATGCCCTAGGAAAGACCGGACACGTTGCTCTCGCTGGCGCAGCACAGAACCTGGTGATACTGTGGATGCTCAGCAACGTTGTCTCTCCCGGAGTTGCAGCATTCTGCACCTTTGCGGCCATTGCTTTAACACTGGACTTCTTTTATTTACTAACATTCTTTCTCGCTGTTTTGAGCATCGATGTTCGGCGTACAGAATTGAGTGACTCTCTGAGTCGTTCAGCGTCTCGTAGTCCACGCACTTCATCGCCAGACTATCAACCAAAACAGACGTGGATAGATGCCCTTCTCCGTGGAGAAGCTCTCATCTCAACTCGGGTGGCCGGGACCATCGTGATGGTAGCCTTCATCATTGCAGCTCAATGGCATTTTTTCGACAACGAAACGTTCTTCCAAACCGTTTCGAGATTCTTCAGTGTCTTGAACTCACAGCGGCAAATGCCGCGACAAACACCTATTTCCTTGCTGTCAGTTGACGTCAATCAGGCCAGGACACCAACAGCATGGCTTCGAATGCAAGACCATGAGACAGCCCACGAAGTTATTCAAGTAGTCAAACCGAATTCTTACAGTTATATTGCCCGTGTCTACGATCCCTTAATATTCATCCTCGATGGCTCTGACCGGACACCGAACCGCATGGGAGTACGCCCATTTTTGCCTGCCTTCTACGATTTTATAAGACATCAAACGAGACCGTTTATCGTAACAGTCTTTCTTCTCGTGGCTGCAGTATCTCTGTTGATGAACTATTTGTTGTGGGATGAAGCGACTGAGGACGAGCCGGATGACCGGCCTGAAGACGATCCGCTGCTATCGGTCAAGAGCCTCAACGGCCACGCGCTTGATGTTGTGCTATTGACAGGATCAAGTGAAGGGATTGTTGCATCCGTTGGACTGGATCGCTGGATTCGCATCTGGAACGTTCGCTCCGGGGTAAGAAGTTATGTGGTTCGGGATCCGGAATCCGATATTGATCCATTTCCAGTTCTTGCGATGGCTATTGACAGCGATTCCAATTGGCTAGCTATTTTATCTTCCAAGGACCAGGTTGTACTGTGGAACATTCCTGAGCGCCGATGGGGTCCTACTATGCAAGTAGCCGTGAAGGGGAGAACTCCGGCGGCATTCTTCTTTGGTGACTCTCCCACCGAGCTCATCAACCCTGTCATCCTGGTTCGGCATAATGGTCTCATGACGGAACTCCATATCGAGAACAACGAGAGCAATGAGTTACAAATTTGCCGCACTCCATTAGTCTGCGTCCGCGCCCAAATCGAAAAGCCAGCTCCACCTAACTCAGCATCAAGCCCTCGAATCGTCACGTCGTCCAAAAGCGGCTGTGTTCACATCGCATCGAAGACTGAGTCAGGCTGGATATCGGAGGAGGTCCCGTGTGATTCGGAAGGAGACTCAGTCGTCGTATCTATTCTCCCACTACCAGTCCTCGGTGCTTTCCTTGCGATTCGAAATCACACTGTGGAAATAATTGATTCATCCACCCACAGAATTATCCACACTTTCGACACAAAGCCGATCAAACCAAACACACTTCGATGTTTCCACTCGTCGCGCCGAAGACCGCAGTGCGGCTCCGTTGGCCTTGGGAATTTCGCACTTGCATATACCAGCGCCGAAACCGACGAGTGCATAATGCAATTCTACCAGCCGAAGCACGAAGGTGACACAATATGTTTTCGGGATCCATACACCCCTGGTTCAAAGACGTGCTGCTTGTGGACCGAGACAGTGGAACACAGATACTCAATACAAAACCCTGGGGATTGGGAAGCTCTACCGATTGGCCATCTGGTCGGGATACGGAAATGCGAGCCCACTCTCCAATCTGTCGAAACTATTAGCTACAATACGACTGCCGGATCCGGACTTCGTCGACGCGGTGGTTTCGAACGTCAATCAATACATTCTACGTCCAAGGAAGACCACGACGACGACAATTGGGAAGTCTGGTCCATATCAGCGCGCGGGGAACGGACTACGATTCCACTGTCCCAGTACAGTGAGATGGGAAGCGATCATCTTCTTGTTGGTGGTCTGGGACCAGTAGAGATGGTCGGCAAGAGGAGTCTGGCTGTCGGTCTTGGTAATGTGGTGAAGATTATCACCGTTGGTAATGAGCGATTCGACAGCATAGACAGCGGGAGTGATGATGAGAAATTTGTGGGTATGAAGAAGAGCAGGCGGAAGCGATCGAATGTCGGCCGCAAACGGACCTCTTGATTTGAACGAGAGTATTGGATGTAATGGGCCAGTCTACGAAGCGCTCATGCTTAGGGAGAAAACGCATATTATGATATACTGACTTGGAGTGTGTGATACCCATGGGACTGACTGTTTTTGGAGGATTGAGTAATTTCATATTATGGCACAGGAACGGCGTTTGGAGAGAGGTTTCTGGGGATAGACACCGGTGACTGTTTAGCGGTCGGATTTCGCATTTAGCAAAGCATATGTACGTAAGGCAGAGGATATGGTAACGTGGGATACGTCATGAATGGAATGGACCTGTTTGAGAGCTTGGCCTTGCATATGTAGTATCCGCGTGTCTGTGGAAGAGTCTACACACCAGAATACTTCTCGAGCGAGAAGATCTTGGACTGTTTTCCGGATGATTTCTCTTTGCATCGGCACACCCTCGCACCCGTCACATGTTGGCTGGTGTGACTAGCTTATCATTGGACCTCCAGTGTTGGTTGTGACGACTGGAATATCACAATCTTATTGAAGCCACGCAGATAAGATAAAGGGGCCAGTAGGTCGAAGCTGGGATGTCCAGCCTAACCCGATTTACTTCATTGAGAAAGTGGCTTGCATTTCCGCACATAGGCCTCTTGTGGGCCTTTATATGCTTTGCTTGCTCAATGTTGCCTAGCTAGTGAGCATAACCCTCAATTCAGGTACAGTTAGAAGATGAAACAATCGAAGAGCTTTTAGGGGACTCTGCGGAAGTCGTTCAAGCTATCGTGAAGACGGCGTAGTCGAATCGTAGAGAGTTGAGACGGCTCGACCACAGCCCCGAGCATATACACTAGTCCTAGTCGATATGTGGAATGTCTTAGAATTTCATCTCAGAACTGTGGAATGAGTTTCCATTGATGAGCCTATGACTGAATACTTCTACCCTATCAGGGATGTCTTTTTCTGTGTGCTGGATCAATACGCACTCAATACATGAGCCGTTCAAGGACCAGCGGGAATCATAATCACCGACAAAGATTTAGAGAGGATAGAGACTCTACGCGATGGTATGAGTGTGCAGTTCACTTTGGAGGCGTATTCGATCAATCTTCTACGGTGTCTGCCCAATCAAGCAGAGATCTCACTGGGTGAGGTCTGTTGTTAAGGTATGGAGAAATTTATCCTCATACGGCCGCAATTGTGGACCAAGGGCATATGGATAGGAGATATGGGATGTCGGAGTAGAAGAGGGGGTCGGGGTTTTTTACGGCCGTAGCGGGTCATGGCCCCGTAGGGTTATTGAGCCGACTCTTCCACATTGAGAAGATATGAGGCAGTTTGGTAGATGAATACATATGATCATGACATGCAAAGCCTCCATTATCAGTACAATGTTGGCAATTGTGAGAATGGCCGTGGTGAATTGAGCCGAAGTCTAATAAGCATGACGCGGCAACACATTCGCATTCGCTTAGTCCCCTTTCATTGGCCCTCAGCCTTATGCTGCACAGCCTCTCTTTCAACATACATGAAGTCAATCGTATTCAGAGTTTTGAGGGAAGTTCCAGATTCTAACCTCAAAAATCCACAGTACTTCTCTAATCTCTACAACTCATTCTTCCCGCCTTTGAACTATCAATCCGCAAAAATAATACTCAACTGCCGCGCAACATTCAACATGCGGCATCCTGTCTCCCTCAACTGCACGGAAGTTACTCTATCATGTCCCGTAGATGACACTATCTATGGCTATTACCCCTCACTGGGCCTGAATGCCTTCTTCGTAGTATTTTTTGCTCTCACCGCCGTCCTCCAACTCTTCCTCGGCCTGAAACACAAAACCTACTTCTTCGCATACGTTCTGTCTCTCGGCGCAATCGGCGAAGCAATTGGTTACGGTGGTCGTATTATCATGCACTCGAACCCATATTCCTCTCTTGGATTCAAGATCCAAATATCCTGCCTCATATTCTCTCCAGCTTTCATCGCTGCGGGCGTATATCTCACGCTGAAGCATATCGTGTTGACGTTTGGGGAGAAGAAAAGTCGGATTGCTGCGAGGTATTATACGTGGATTTTCATCAGTTGCGACTTTCTGAGTTTGATGCTGCAGGCTGTTGGCGGCGGCTTTGCTGGAGGTGCAGGAAACAACATACATTTGAGGGACATTGGGACTGACCTCATGATTGCGGGTATTGATTGGCAGGTTGCCACTCTCATTGTGTTTCTGGGTTTGGTCGTGGATTACACGTTGCGCATGAAACAGGCGTGGAATCAAGTGCCCGAGAGTGCAAAAGTCTTGGCACAGAAGCTGAGCTTCCGGTGCTATGTGGGAGCTGTCTCGGTGGCGTTCATAACGATCTTTTGTCGATGTGTGTACAGAATTGCAGAAATGGTAGGCGGTTGGGCAAATCCCATTATGAGGGATGAGGCAGGCTTTGTGGTGATGGAAGGCTTGTATGTTTTCCTCCTCTGTTAGCTTGACTTTCTGAAACTGATATGTTGCAGCATGATCGTTATTGCTGTTCTGGCTCTGACCGTTTTCCACCCAGGATATTGTTTTCGAGAGTTATCAGGAAGTAGGACAAAAACCACCTCGATTGGGTCGTCAGAATGCGAAGAGGTGTTTCAGAGGGGCAGTTTAAAGGCAGCATAATCATGAATTATGTTATCTTACAAAAGAAGTTTGTGCAGAGCTTTCATACTTGACGTTTTCATCCACGTTTCTCACTTTTACTCACGTCGTTCTTGTTAGTTCGAGGTTTTGGAGATTAGCTGTGAGGAGAAGCGCCTCTCCTCAATCGACGTAACTCCTCCGATCGCTGTGTTAGCACCCCACCTTTGGAAGGTCCTTGTGCAATCCCCAACGTGCAGTCATGATGATGAGACGCGTACATTTTACGTGACATTCATCTCCACCCACTAAGTGGTGGTGATGCAAAATATTTATTGATTGTTAGAGCGAGAGCCAGAAGCTTTATTCAGCGAGAGATTTTAGGTCAAGATTCCTGGGTATCAGCCCCTGAAGCCCCCTATTCAGCCTACACTCTTCTGCCAACGACACTGCCAACGCGTTTTATTTGAGACAAAATTGCAAAAATACGTCAAGACTTGAGGAAGGACTGATCCTCGAATCCCACTGTTCGTGACAAACCTTAAGTTGGGGGTCACAAAAAAACAAACTTTAAGTCTGTCGAATGCTAGACAAAGTCCTTCCTTTACCAGTGCCCATTGCTTCAAAGACTTCACATTCCTAAATCCAACAAACTTCGAGTTTCATCACCAAATATAGTAGTTTATGCTTTTCCATGAGTCAATGAAACCTTCCGTCATCCATCATCGATCCGAAGTCCCTTGTAATTGCAGACGGGTAAGGAATTTTGAAGGTTGAAGGGGTTGATCTATGTAGCTATACGTCACCAAAATGGAAAAGGCAGAGTTTTAATACTAATTCATTTCATGAACATCTTTGAAATTCAAGCTGTAGCAAAGTTACGCGGAAGGAGCACACCAGCGATTTATATCTTATACCACATCAATCCAGCAATGGAAAGTGCCTCCACATTTTCATCCGCATGCTGAGTGAAAGGTTATTTTTGGTCTTGACTTTTTGTCTCCATTACCTTAGCTCATTTCTTCCTCATCTCTTAAAAATACCTCTCCTTCAGTTTCCCAAATAACCGGGCTTGGCTCCTCACTTCGCCGCCCCTGGGATGTTACTGATGAATACAACTAATATCGCACAATACCTGGAGGTGTCAATTCTGACATTGAAGCTTCTGTTCTTACTAAGCTACTTACCCTGCAGCAGCGCCGAAGATTTCGTGGCGCTTGGCTTGAGTGAAAATTGATAGCACTGCCGAAAATACCAACGTGAAGACAAGCAATATGCCGATACTCAACGTGTAAGTGGCATCAATATTATTGACTACTGTGAGTCTGTAGAGAAGGAAGACTGGTAGGACAAGGAGGCACAGCAGAATCAAACACAAGATTGAAGTGATAAAACAGTCTTTGCGGCTTTTGCTGTAATAGTGCAAGTCTGGGTCATCCGTCTTCTCGCGATCACGCTGCGAACCCAGTTAGACTTGTTTGGCATGAACTTTTACCTCTTCATGAGACATACCTTTGTGCAAAAGATTCTCTTCGAAGGTGTAAGATAGTGCAAAATATTACTATTCCCACAGTAGGATGGGCACTTACCTGAAGCAATGAGCAATGGAAAGTCTGAAGCATCTTTTCAGTAAACGAATCCAAGAACGGCATTTCTCGCCCGTCACGCAATGTTATCAAGTCTTCTCTTTCGTAGATGAATCCATACTCTTCGTCGAATAGGGGTTTCTTCTCGAACAAGTATCCTTCGACACTTCTATAGTCTCTTTCAGCTGGCTTATTGAGAGACACCATCTGTTGAGCTTTCAATACCCATTCATCTGTATATCGTTAGCGTCTGTCTTGGATTTCATGAAGGATTGATTCACCATATTTTCCTAAGACTTCCTCAATTTCATCCAATATCTGCGTTCTTGTCTTCGTTCCGGGTTCTTGCTTTCGATCTGCTGCTTCATCTGCGTCCCTAGACATCAGGAGTCGCCGTTTGTCTTCTTCTAAGACGTCTTCATCATCGTAGTCATCCAGAAGTGCTTCTAGCTTTCGCAGCTTGTCTTGCAATCGAAGCAACATGCGGGAATGAAGGTACCCAAAGCGCCGATAGAGCATGAAGTTTTCGTCGCTGTCCAGGAATGTAGCTAAAGTGCGGTAGCTTCGTTCCTTACCATCCACTAGAAGAAACGATGTCCTGTTATATACGATGATTGTGCTTTTCAATGTCGCAACTCACCCTTTCTGGCCCTTGGCTCCCGCATTGGCCTCTTTTCATTTGTCCAGGGCCGCCAGGTCAATATTTTACTCGAACCTGATGGGGTATTACCGGACAAGATCGCTCTTGAAGAATCTCCTGAGACTATCCGTGAACGATCACTTCCTGAAATGCCTCTCTCGAGGTCAAAAGCCTGAGAGACGGGGGATTCCATGTCGGACTGTATCAATGAGGAAGGCTTAACACAGAGCCTGGACTTGGGACCGTCTGTCAATTTTATAAGGGAATCAGGAGACACATATAGTGAGATAGCCCAACACATATATCGCGCCCATTGTGGCTCTTGAGGAGTGGAAAGGCTAGTTGTACAAAAAAGAGTGCCCAAGGCAGATGGTGGTGTGCTGCAATGTGGTGCAGCATGCAGACCCTTGCACGACTAATCAACAGTCGCCGAGCTTCTCTTGTGGCACCCACTGGCCGTTCTTGTACGGTACACCATCTTTTCCCTTGATTTGATACACATATTTCCCACTCTCGTCTTTCTTCCGCGCCGCGATGATGACTTCACATGCACCTCTTTTGGGAAGAGTGATCCAGGCCTCTTTGTCCACCTCGAACTTTGGCTCTGACTGATGACCTTCAAAATAAGTAAAGCTGTTCAATTGATTGTTCACAAACTGGGAAACTTACGTCCACTGGGTTGCCAGGCGGCTGATAATTGGTTCGTTCTTCGGGCGTCCTAGAGCGCTACTCGGTGTTTGTCAGTCTCTTTCCAGTCGACCTGCAATGTCCAAGTTATTCGCGAGTCTGGAAGGAACCACGGACCTGATTGACCGGGGGATGTGATTCCGACATTGCAAGGCTGATCTCGGGTGCGCTATAAATTTTGAGTGGTTTTCGGCGGTCTGCTGGGAGAAAAATCAGCCTTGAGACAAAGCCTGTGGGATTGCAAGGCAGTTTTAAAGTCGGTTATCAGGTGGGGAGAGGCTCTGCTCTGCTCTCTGTTGGCAAAAGATCAAAGCAGGCAGCCTGGTTCATTGATCCAGTTGGGGCCATGGTCCCGTGTCAGCCAATCAATGGCGGATGCCCTCCCCCTTCTCGAAACGATTTCACCGAGATTACCAGGATTGAGTGGTATATCACAGCCCGCCTAGCCGCCTCAGTTGACGCCTTATGCGGGGCTTATATGAACCAGAATGAGAATAGTGCAAGTAAGCCCAGCTAAGTCACTTTGTATAGGTAAGAGGTAAAAGGATTCGTCGCGTCCCCAATTTTTCGAGCCAGTGAAGCTTCTCTTCTGCTGTGTTTGTGTCTACTGTTGGACAAACTCGAAAGTTCCCAGACACATCGGAATTTAATACAATGGGGACAACCATTGGAGGGAACCAACAAGGCGACTTGCATGACAACTCACCGCAACCGTCTGCCAAGACCGGACCAAAAGACTATCAGGATGAAGCCGAAACCCGCGACTCAAAGTTCAAAGCCATATGGGACGAAGAAATGGGAGACCTAAAGAATAACTCTATTTCATACCGAAAAGCGTTTGTTCTTTTGCTGTCTTGGCATTCGAGTGTTGATGATTTGCACACAGGCGAAGAGGTTAGTAACTTCACGGACGACCTTCCCCATGGTAGATAACAGATCTAGGTTGCTTCTCTTGACGATCTGTTCCAACAGAAGTTCAGGTATAAGACGATTCGGAAGACTTTGACTCAGGATCCCAGGAGAAAAGCTCAGGCTCAAGTGAATCGATATCTTGCAGAGTTCATTGACGATCACGATGATACAAACACGCTGTTGATCATCTATTATGCTGGTCATGGTAGACCAGGTGATGTTCGCGGAAGCCTGAAATTGACGGGGTAATTTCTTCCCAATCTCGAGTTCGAACTTCACGCTTATGTACCGTTGACAGATCGACTTCCCTTCGACCTGATTACGAGAGCGAACTACATGAAATTGTATGGAGTTCAGCCGAACATAACATCAAAGATACAAGAGGCGACGTTCTCGTTATATTTGATTGCTGTTACGCAGGTGAATTAGAAAGGAATGTCCGTGGCCACTTCACCCGCCGAGCCTTCGAGTTTCTAGCAGCAACATCGGCAAATTCCACTACGAAAAAGCCCGGAAAACAATCGTTCACATCTGCTCTTATATGGTCGCTTTCTCACCTTGTTAGAGACCAGGTCCCCTTTAGTACCCAAGAGCTGCTCCGGACAATATTGAACGACGCACCAGATTTTCCTACAGGCCAGTCTCCTAGGCTTTCGGAACGGCCACCGGCTTCTTTACGGAAGATTATGCTCGCACCTCTGACTACAGAGTCTGTGAGTAAGGCCACCGAAAACTTGGAGGGCGATGAGGAAGAGGAACTCAGCGAGGAGACGAGACAAGATCTGATGATTCGCTTGGTCTTCAACAGAGAAATAACGGACGGGATAGTCAAGGAAGTTGCAAGCCATTTAGGAAGACTTATTCGCGACAGCGAGATTAAAGCAAAAGATGTACTTTGGGAAGGCATCAATCTGCCACGATCTTTCCAATTCAAGGATTCTATCACAGTTGCCACACAATTCTATGCCCTTAAATGGCTCAGTACTCTGGGGCGCAAAAGGAACAAGAGCTTCGAGGCATCTCCCACCGAGGAAGTACCACTTACAGAAGTTTCCAAGCCGATATCAGGTCAAGATTCCAAGGCAGCTTCAGGTCCACCTTCAATAGATGGGAGTTTCGTCACAACGCCACACCCCAGCAGATCCATTGCTGAACCAGAGATCGGCGAGGATCAAGGAACCTCTCAAAAGAACTCGATAACTCAGGACACTCTTCGTGGTGATATTTCACTCGTGACTGATGCAACCACACCTGGAAAAACAAACATAAAGTCTAAGAATCACAAAAGAGGCCCATCAACGAGTAACCGTGGTTCTGACTCGGACATTCCCAGGAAACGCAGCAAAAGCAATGCTAAAACGAAGCTATAAGGAACTAGGATATGGCTCTTTCCGCGAAATTAGGCTTAGTTACTCTGATTTCGAGACTCCAGAGTCTAGAGGTAAGACAAACATCGTCGTGTCCACTATTAATGCCCACTAACAGCAACCTAGCATACTAATTTGCCGGAGGCTAGAAGCTTCCAGTGTCACTAGTTAAAAGAAGCAGAGATACCCTCAATTCTCGGACTAGTACTACGGAACCTCTTTTCAACCACTATCAATACAAATCACTATTGTCTCCCTTCCCCTATTGCTGCTTCTCTGATATACTGTAATCCCTCCTGCTGCCCTCCAGCTACCTGTAGCTGTTACACAATCTGTATAACGTTTCTTATTTACTTAACATATACCCAAATCCTCCTATACTTCCTAACCTCAAATATAGCTTCATCTAACTAAATAACCTTATACTAGTCGTCTCTATACTTGCTATTGTCCCTATGTGCTATATAGTCAGATGTCCCCTACCACTTGTACTCTAAAGTGAATCCCAATCTCTTCTTAGCTTGCTTGTGTGATATATAGGGTCGAGGGCATGAGATACAACGTTAGTAGCTAGCGCGGCGGAGTTCTCGATAAATAGTCCTAACAGAGACTTTGACTCCTAGCTAGGCTTTGATATGATTAAAGGAGAGTTAATGCATTGACTAATCTTTTGTAATATAGTAAATATAACGTTAGATTTCGCGGACAGACATTATGTATGGCTTATAAACCTTCTCTTTTCGACTTCTGTAGCAGTGTTCTTAGTGTAGAATGTCCCAAATAGTACATTGAGGAGCACTAGTCTTCAGGACGATATTGTGTTGGGAAAAACCAAGGCGGCTCATACCACGTATAATTGCGCGCATATAAAGTTTGAGACCTAGTATTTGCTAACCGTAAGCGCGTTTTTCTGATCTTTGTCCGGCTGTTTTTGAAGGAGTGAATTCGCCATTTGTTGTATAGAAGTAGCTTTAAGTGGTAGACTCTATTCATCTATAGATAATATCTATCGAACAAGTATTGATTCCTTTGTATTTGTAAGTTTGTGGTTTCCGGGCTCTAAGTTGCGTCGCGCAAGGATACCTTTGACGTGGCTTCGAAAGGTCGATTCTGAGACATCGTACCCGTTTGCGGCAGCCCTTTTGCTTGAGAAGAAGCCATCCTTATAAGCCTAAGATCTAGGCCCATTCGGTCTTCTTTGTGGATCAATTGGAGGTTTGTTGGTTGAGACATGTTAAGTTAAAGGAGTGCATACGCATTGGAATTAGTGGAGAGTGCGCAGCTCGCTTATAAAGTACGTTATAAGAACCCTCGCTTAGATAACGTGAGGGCCAGAGCCGTCACAGTGTCCACCACGAACTCTGCTCCTTTGCCGCGGCCCACAATAGCCGTCTCAGCGACTGTCAAGAGCGAGGTAAAAGTTCCAGCGGCTGCGCACAAAAGGGGAAGCCAGTTTTGCAAGCGACTATATCGACCCTGAGGATCCAACTGACACATCATTTGCAAAGCTGCAGTTGTTGCTCTATGCCGATCTGGAAGCACACCGTAGGCTATGGTGGGTTGGACTTGAGCAAGGGGCCCACTTGCGACAAGTCAGAGGCGATCCACTAGGCTCAAAGTAGTTTAGTGGAACCACACTAGCGAATACATATATCCATCCAAGCTATGTTCTGCAATCTTTTGTCTCTCTTATCTGACCAATGGACGCGAAAAAAATCCTGAAAAACAAAAGGGAGCAACTAAGGAGAGGGAAGCTGGACTTGTTTAAAAGAGGCCATAAGTTTGGAAAGGCACATGAAGTTGAGGCTGCCATAATCCTGCGTTAGATGGCCGGTACTATACTTACAGGCCTCTAAATGAGGAATCTTAGCCACCAACTATGAAGCAGATTGTAAGTCAATTCCCTTTGCCTGGGCTTTCTATAGTTTACTGAGATTCAAGTAGCAAGCTTCATACCCTCTCCCTAAGAACCAGCTTCCGCATGACAGAGAAAGAGCCACATCCACCTTCAGAACGTAAATAAAAGCTCTTGGGGAGAAGGGGTGGTTGAATATTATCGGTGTAGACACAACAATGCTGGTAGACACAACAAATTATAAAACAATAACCTGGTTTCGTCAATGGTTCTTGCTCGCTGACCATTTCATCGTTAAAGGACTAAGCTCCCTCCTGAGGCTCAGCCCAATATGGACACCAATTCCTGGTAGCAATGGACATTTCAGCAAGACTATACGAACTTGGGATACATGTGTAAGTAAGGCTCGGGCAATATGCCCTCCAAGGCCCCTTTGATCTGCAATGCTAGAGCTTTCGAGTACCATCGATGATGTGCCGCACCACCACCCATGACCCAGAAGTTCCTCAATTTGGACTGCCTCTTGAACATTCCCCGAGTCTCTCCTTCGCAATCTAGTCCCCAAGTAGTCCCCATTTTGGCTTCAACGGCTTCGCCTCCCTCCCCTAGAATACGAGCAACCACAGTGCGCACATCCAGGTCCCTAAACCCCGTGCACCAAATGATGGCATCCGAAGCGAGTGCGCTTCCGTCGCTGAGCTGAAGACCGGTTGTGGTGTAGGACACAGGAGTTACTCCAGATCTGATGCCAACTTTCTTGGAGGTAATGAACTCAGTTCCGCCCATGTCTACGTAATGTCCTCCGAGCCGGTCAAACAAATGGGCCATCAGATCCGACTGCGTGGAGTCCGTAACCAGAAAGCCAGCTTTAGCAAGTCCAGAGTAGCGGCCCCTGTTGGCCTTCTCGTTAGCTTTTGAGACTTTTAGAGCGTCTTGAGGCTTGAGCAACAACATCGAATGAAAAAGAATAGCACCCACGGCTCCTGAGCGGCAAACTTAGCATGGACGAGCCCAAGCATTTGTCCACCAACCGCAACTGGAGCAGAAAATATGAGGCTGTCCGCGACATCTGCTGAAAGTCTGTCATACATCCCAAGCCCTTCGGGTCGCCAATAGGTAATAGGGATGACGTAGGTTGGTGAACGTTGGATCATCGTTGTTTGAAGACCAGCATTGTAGCAGTCCTCTACTACATCGAAGGCGGTATTTGCACTCCCGACAACGATGACAGACTGAAGAAGGTGGTGGGTCAGCCAGTTTTATTTGTAGCATTCTGTGGGGGATGTTTCACCTTGACTCCTTGCTCCTTGAGAAGCGCTGCGTTCTGGAATCCTACTGAATGGATGTCCACGCCCTGGTAGATCCCCTTACTTTCTATCGCTGGAATGTGTGGGGCGGATGACAATATGCCAGTCGCCAGGACAAGGTGCTTGCAGACGACAACCTTTCCCGAGCTGAGCTTCAGGGACCATGTCTGATTTGAAGAGTCGTATGACGTAGACTCGGCCGTGGTCTCCAAGAGAACCCTGTCTTCAAGATTCAGCTCTTTAGCGAACCTCCGCATTTGCTCTGCCAGGTCGTCGCGATGAAGCAAATTAGGAGCATCGTCTGGATATCCTTGCATTCAACCATCAGTATTGCGCCAGCACCTCATTGATGATACAAACTCACGTATGTATGGCGTCTCGACGAACGACTTCGGAACGTGGAAGCGCAAATTGTCGTACCTGAGTGCCCAGTTGTCGCCGATGTTTCGGTTCTTGTCAATCAGTATGTAGTCGATAGCGAGAGTCTTCAAGCGGGCGGCGAGAATGAGACCTCTTTAACACAATGACATTAGTTCGAGTCACACCACACTATGTTGAGAGCAACATTTGAGGATTGTTTGACCCACGAATTGCCCGCCCCTATAATCAAGACCTCAGTCCTCAAGATGTCACTCCCTCTCAGCGGGTTTGAAGGGAGCTTCAGTCGACTGTCGTCCTCCGGAAAGTCGTCAAAGTGTACAAGCCAAGTTGCCAACGTCCAGATCTTCCACTTTAACACGTTCTTGTCACTGTACTCTGGAAGAATTACTACCTTCCCCTGGCAGGTCGCACGAGGAGACCTGGTATTGAAAGTAAACATGGACTCAATCCATGACTATAGAAGGGTTAATACAATGCTAATTTCATAAGGGGATGTAAACTCACCAGGGTGGGACCAGCACAAATAAATGCTGAGGAATCGGGAAGCATCTGAATGCTGTAGACCTCCCGCTTTGGGGCCAGTTCGAGTAAAGCGGAGGCAATGGCGTCCCTGTTCTTGAGTGTCCTTAAGTGGTAAGTCAACGCAAGGGTATCGCGCCAGTACGCCTGATCGGTGAAGAATAGGCTGCTAAGTCCAGAGACGTCATTCTTCTCCATAGCGCATCCTAGCATGACAAGAATATTCTCAACGATATCGGATGCCTTGTCGCTGGCATCCGCCGGTAGATGCGAAATTATAGGAAAAGGCCGATAGAGGTCCTTGACCAAGTCCACTTTATGGGGAAACTCGACGAGGCCGTGAGTAGGCATGACCAAAGACTTGTTAACCTTTCAGTCTCTATCCTTAAGCTGGCAGCTTTTCAGAGCACGGAAGAAGAATAATAAGACAGAACGGGAAATGGCAGAGCTATCGACGTTTTGTTATGAGTACCCTGATACTGAGTTGCATATGACGCTAGTCCGAAATAGGCTCAAAGATGTTTCAATTCAAAATCTCTACCCTTTCCTATGAAGTTCAACTCTTCCCTAATATCTACAGCCTGACTCTGGTTATTCGGCCTTCCCCAGCTCTTCGGACTTCCCCAGCTCTTCAGCCTTCACCAGCTCTTTGGCCTTCTCCAGACACCACTGTACCTCCTAGACCTACCAACACGACGAACATGATTCATCGTTCATAATTACCCCGCTCTGATTAAGCATGTCGGTGGGTGACACTGCGTCCAATCCATGAGAGCGCATGTGAGAGGTTAAGGTAGCCCAACCGAAAATACCCCCTTCGAAGTCTTATAACTCAATAACGATTTATTCAAATAAGTCAAAATTGGATTAAATTGATGCCTATTTAATACTTTGTAAATCCCCATTTATTCTTTATTATTTGCGAAATCCTTTGTAAGCATCCAAGGGAAGGGAAGCCTGTGAAAATTCAAATTCGCACATCTGCCCCTCAAGAGGCTGTTGCTGATAAGCATGTGGAACGCGAGGCAGCGTTAGTAGGGAAACAATGTTGGGCGAAGCTCAAAAGTGGAAACGAGGGTATATATTGAGAGTGAACCGAAATTAAATGCACACTGCCTAAATATGAGAACCACTGTAATTGGAACTTCCACATGATTTTGGGTATCAATCAAAATAGAATAAAAGGATTCTAACGAGGAAGGTGAGAGCTGTATGGAGCGAGGCGTAAAAGACGCTCGTTTCATCCACGGAGTTGCATGCTCCGTGGTTCCATCGGAGCCCTTTATTCATTCCACTTGACGTAGTCTGGAAAATACTTGTCATGTATCCTTCCAGCATACTCAAGAATGACAGGGAATTCCTTGACCAACTTTCGAGACTCCGGGGCTCTATGGTGCAGTCAGCATAATATCCCACCCACATGATATGAGATAAACTCACGCAGTGCAAACAAGAACTGAGACAATAAAGCCAAACAATGTTGCATCCGCTTCAGTAGGCTGTTCTCCTCCTAGAACCCAGAACGGTCCGTCACTAGCCATCCTCGCTTCAGACGACATCAATAGACCATTAATGCTTTCCCAGATCTCACGTCGGAAGGATCTGATCTCATCCGCCGTATAGCGGCTTGTTCCTTGACCACGCAACGTTTTGGTTGAGCTGCGGTAGATCAGGAGGCCGACCAATACTCGCATCGGCCAGGGCAAGGCTGAGAGAATGTGATCTCGCATCGTGTAGTAATTCTGGACCCATCGTTCCCAGGTCTACTGAAGGTCAGCAAGGAGTCATTAAGTTATCACCTAAAAAGGTTGAACGAACATGATAGAAATAAAGCTTATCTTCCAACAAGGCCCGAAGCGCAAGATCCTGCGCTCTGGCTAAAGGCGAGAGGTTGGCGTTGAGATCTGGGAGTTTATCCCACTCGACCAATTGCTTGATAATAAGCGTTGAATCGCCCAGAGTTCCTTGTGAACACTCAACGTAGGGAATCTTCCCTTTGGGAGCTGTGCGTGTCGAGCCGCACTCCGTGGTGTAGGAGACGCTTGCAAAACGAAGTCGAGCCTCGAGTTTGATCACGAATGGAGACCAGACGGGGTCTAGCCAGCCTCGGTAGAGTACCAAAGGGGCATCATCCTCTGGCTTCGTTGTTGACATCGTTTCTTCCCTCAACTCTGAAAAGCTAGAACTTAAAGCTTGGAAGATCTCTCTGGTGGTGTGTTCACGTGACAATGAAGGGTTCAACTTGCAAAGGATCAACAATTGAATTGTGCGAGAAGATTAGAACACGTCACACTGAAGAATGAGAGGAAGATAAGGATTCAAAGTGGGTTCATATATTTCGTGAGAAGCCGGAAAGAATGACTGCGCCACCGGAATTTTAGCCAGTCCCGAAGCACGACAGCATTCTTCCGAATCGTCTGTCGTTAATTTCTCTTTGCAGTGCCCAAATCTTAAGACCCGAAAAGAGATATGGTCTTTAAAAGGGGAAGTGTTAAAAAGTCCATATAGATTGAGTAATTGAAGATCGATCTTGCCAGAGAGGTCATCGATAGTGAGTTGTCCGCGGTTGTCGCGTCGCTTGACAGAGTCAGCGGTGTTGGGCACAAATTTTAGAACGAGCGCGACGATGCTTCCTCCTCCAACTTTTTGCCCTTCTGGAAAGAGAGCAATATTTCAACGCCGATCCACCATTCATGCGCCGAATACATATCCTTAATTATATCTGTGAACCTTCTACCACAAAGTAACCCATTAGTCATCGGAAGTTAAATCACGTGACTATACAATTTTTCTCCTGTTATCAGAAGGTCAGAGCGAATAGTGACAGTACATAGTAGAGACGTTAGATTGATAAGCTTGATAGACTAGGACTTCTTCATTAACAGAACGAGTAAGTTGTTGATTGATGAAAGATAGCGATAGAGCTCTCATAGTCTCTTTATGATCAAACATTGCAGTAGCTCAGTGATTACACAAGCAACCTCTGACACCTGTCTTTCCTATTATTTCGTTTTGCTGCATTTTGCGAGTTAGGCTAATTCCTATTATTTTTCTTTATTGCATGAGAAATGAATGGTGGGGATCTTTGCGCCTTTTCGTCAATTGCATAAACAGTTGTACGCCTAAAATACACATTCAGCCGACAAAAGCGGAGTTCGAAACCGTAATATTCTGCTTCTCTTTGTTCATCGATTATTTTTACTCGTCTTCATTCTTATTTTCATCTTCGGCGTACATCTAGACTCTATTAAGTCAAAATGACTTCTATCCCGACCGAGGACGAAAAGGCTATCCTCGCAATCTGTCGCAAATTCCTGGACGGCATCAAAACGCGCGATCCAGCGATCAAGCACTCCGTCGTTCTCCCAAATGGCCAGGGAACGCTCATCCGTCCACCACTTCAAGGAAGAACCGTTCCTCAAATTCTCCAAATCACACTCGCCGAGTGCGTCGAGCGGATTCCATTCAATCATCCCGAAGACATCGAAGAGACTATTTGCCCTAGCGACTTGGGAAGATGGCGATGATGGGGATCGGTATGAAGGAAGGAGGACGGAGATCACAGCTGATTACGATTTGGCGATGGCGTGGACACCGTATGAAGTTCGTATTGGAGACAAGGTCTCGCATGTTGGGACGAATGTTTTTAATCTTATGAACAGGGTGGATGGGGGTAGGAAAGGAGACTGGGTGGTCACGGGCGTTGCGGATACGACAAGGCAGCCTGGGAT
The DNA here is from genome assembly GCA_002803225.1 of Gamarada debralockiae. Taxonomy (NCBI): domain Eukaryota; kingdom Fungi; phylum Ascomycota; class Leotiomycetes; order Helotiales; family Hyphodiscaceae; genus Gamarada; species Gamarada debralockiae. The sequence continues at coordinate 83,853 of NXFV01000570.1, read as the reverse complement.
GGGTGGTCAGAAAGTGGTTGATGGTGTTGGAACTATTGTTGGAGCAAGGCTTCTTGATCAAACACATCCAAAATCACCAGTCGCAAGTTGCATAGTGATACGCGATGGTATAATACCCATTCACTGGCTTGCCTCATAGTTTGGCCCTGCCCTGCCCTGTTCTTCCTCAACACCGCTATCCCAAAACGCAATACGCCCATAATAATTATATCACTCAAAAGGATCCAACAAAATTCTTCTTCGATCCCTAAAATGCTGCGTGTGATGATATGTGTCATGCACTTCAACATTCTCCGACATGATGGATACTTTCTCATGCCCATCCACAGGCTCAATCATGTACCCTCCGGCGATACCCATGAATCCAGGAACATGTTGTAAGGTGCTCACCCACTTTGCCCACGCTGCGTCCCAATCGGGAGTTGTCGAGAGATATATCGCTGTTCCGGCGACGGGAGATCCCTTCCCTAAGCTTGCGCATCCAGATGAAATTTCTCTGACGATCGCGCACCTCATGATGACTTGACCAGACATAAGAGTGGAGAGAAGCTTTTCAGACTTTCCGTACAACGAACAGTTGTTGAAGTCATGGCGGTCTTGAAGCGTATCGCGAACTGTAATCGACTTAGTTCTGGCTGTTCAAGATGAGAGTGAGAACCGGCCGCTACCAATGTGGAGCTAGACATTTCCTGGCATCTCAACTTGACAACCTCCAATACAATCTTTGGTATCCTCAAAAATTTTGATGATGCTCAGAATTTCATTCCAGGTCTTCCCCTCAGTAGAGGTTGCATCATCCAGCTTGAAGTCTACGGATATAAGCAGGATGTCAATCTCCATCACGGGATCTGATTTCTGCGACATGGCGAGATATGTTCTTGCTAGTATTCCCTGTGAAAGATCGGACAAGAGATTCCGTATGATTTTTGCACTGCGAGCGTGGATTCACATTCCAAACTAACGGCCTCGAATGCTGCAGGGATCCCCGCCGGCATTTTGACGGAATAGTAAAGATATCGGACAAGGTGTCTGCTGGCAAAGAAAGGGAGCACAAGATTTAGTGCGTTTCTACAAGAAAAATGTGCTTTCTAACTCTTATAACCAGGGAAGAGCTATCTTTTAAGGTCCCAAATCCTTCACACCTTGATATCCGGATCCAAGGTGTCCAGATCTCTATTTCGCAACCATCTCTCGATTTGTAGACGCCCACGCAAAAGATTTGATAGCTCGAGAGCACTAAGCATTTGCCATTCGAGTCGATGGGGACTGTTGGTTGCCTAATCTGGTATAGCCTTTTCCCCATATATTGTAGCATAAGAGAACTCTTCCCCTCCTTGTCATTTCAGCTCCTTAGATATCAGCTAGTCCTAAAAGTGCCACTATATTTCGCCCCACTCAGCTCAACTGACAGGGACTTAGCCATCTGACTAGCTCCTTGGGCTTAATAACTGGGTAGCTAGGCCTAACCTAGTTTTCCCCTACCGCCTAGTGCCCCCTGACCCCTAGTAGTTGGACCATATACGTTGTAGTTCAAGAACAGTTGCTGAGGTTTACAACGTATGTTCGGCCTAAAAAGGTATAGTCCAACCTCCCCACTGGAAGGAATCTTGTACCATACCGTTTTGGGACAAAACCCCTCTCGTTATAGGGTAGTGAGCGGGCTAATGATTCCCGGGCCCCCTCAATACTACTCTCTCCCCCACCCCTCCCCAAAACCCCCCTGAATGAATGTTATACAGTGGGGTAGTGGGTCCAGATTACGAGGACTGTATATAAGGTTTTGCAGGGGTCTAGGGCCAATAAAGTTAGGGGGTTTACTAGACGCTACTGCACACTCTCTACTGATTTTTGAAGCTATTCGGATCCAAATGGATATCCATCGGTTGCTCAATACCCCTACTCAACCTAGAGCTACTCTCTTCCTCTCTACCTCTCCTCGAACGCCTACTCATCTCTGACCGCAAACACCTACCCACTGACCACAAACACCTAGCTATTGACCCCGCAGACCCCGCGCACCAATTACTACCCGATCTGATCGAATCCGAATTAAGACTGCCCTAGATTGGTCTACTCCGCATACAATATCAAGGATATATAGTTATATACTACGGCAGATACATACAGCTAGAGATTCGCCAGCTACTTCACGGACAAAAAGAAGTGGCAGAAAGCCTAAGATATCAACTGAGAAGGCCTAGCAACTGAGAAGGCCTAGCAACTGAGAAGGCCTAGCAACTGAGAAGGCCTAGCAACTGAGAAGGCCTAGCAACTTAAGGAGTAGCTTTTAAGATCACCTTCTTACAGACATGTGTCTTTCTACCACCTGGCTGCTTATGCACCGGAGCTTGAGCTCCAGGACTATGGGTTTGAGGCTATTCGTACAGCTTTACAAGCCTTGGATATGGCCGCAAGATAGCTAAAAGGAAGGGCTTTTCGGATGATCCAGTGGTGATGGCAAGACGGGTTGCTTTTGCCCGCGAAGGTCTGACCTAGACTAAGGAACGCTTATACCGGCAATGCTTTTCAGATGAGACATAGTCATATAGGGGGGCTTTTACTCAAAGCTATGTTATAGTTCTAGTCGAAGGGGATTCTGCGGATATACACAGAGATCGATACAACATAGACACTATACAGCACAAGTATAGGAAACAGCATTCCTGGATGTTTCATGGGATCATTTATAGGGAAAAGAAGGGCCTAGAAGTGTTTTGGGAGAAGGATTAGAGTTCAATAGACTCAAGAAAGTACAACGAGGTCATATTGGCACAAATTCAGGCTTGGTTTGATACTGAAAAAGCGTAAGGGATTCAGTTAGTCTAGCAGTAAGATAGGGCTTCTTGTCACAAGTCCTTTGAGACTCAAGATAACCTTTATTAGCGAAATATACTAATTATTGACTAGCCTCCTTATTCTCTTGATTTGAACTTAATTGAATATGTCTGGAGCTGGATAAAGAGGTACATTCAAGAGTACTACTTTAGGGCCTATTATGATACAAAGAAGATACCTATAGAAGACTTACGGCAGATAATCTGGGAGGCATGGAATGCAGTGCTAGAGAGCTTTATTGATACTCTCTTTTAGTCTTGGTGGGAGCGTTGTGAGGCTGTTATTGACGCTCGCGGAGCTTCTACAAGATACTAGACTACTTCTTAATCTTAATTCTAATTGGCCCTCGACCCCTGCAAAATCTCATATACAGTCCTCGTAATCTGGACCCACCGCCCCACTGTATAGCATTCATTTAGGGGGGAGGAGAGTACCAAAACCCATCAACTTTACAGCTACGAAATTACCCCCCTCCTTCCCCCGCCTTTCGTCGGACTTAAGGCGGGTCTTTCCAAAGTAGAGGCTCTGAGACGGAGTCAGTGCCTGAAAGTTTAAGGTATCAACTCGAGTTTGGGCGTAGAGGGGGGACAGCGGTGAAGTATTGTAATAGTGCTAGCATGGGTGGCCCCATGGGATACTCTCACTTGCCCAATACCGTAAAATGTTTTGTGGCTCAGGGCAAGACTCGCTCAAGGGTTCCCCATGCTATCACTATTACAATACTTCACCGCTGTACCTCCGTATTCCAGTAGCTTATAGGGTGTGGTGGTGGTTGAAAAAAGAAAAGGAAAACTTTGAGATGCGAAAATGCTTGATTGGGAAGCCTCCATGACCAACCACTTTCAGCAAACAACGCTGAGAAATTCCGACTCGAGATGCGGTTGACTGGAATCTAATGACGAGGAAATTAAAGAGAACGGTAGACATAGGAACGCCATAGCCGGATGTTAACCACAGGTTTCCGCCCCCCGTCGTGGAGTCTTCGCGATGTCGCGCGGAGTTCAAAGCCTTGTGGTATAGAGATACAGAGATAAGAGATTCGAGTCAACAATGTACTTTTCGGAACTCGCGCTGTGGGGAAGAGGCTAAGATTCTCGCCCTTCGTAGGGCTAGCACATCCTTGACTGAAAGCGCTGTGGGACATCGTCTCGCCCTACATCAAATCCGGAATGCAGAATCCCTTCACGACTCCTCCAACAAAAATCTTAATTCATCCTGACTTCCTCATGGGAATGAACTTGAAGCGCGACTCCTGAGATCTCGAAATGAAAGTGGGGCAGTACAGCATCAAATCAGGGGCTGCCCTACTCGGTGACAGAAGAATCAATAACGCATTATGCAGCCTTACGGAAATTTGAAATCCTTCGCACGATGAACGCTTTCGTCTATTCATAGCTGTATACGCATCCCTGACCATTTCTCAGTATTGCTTTTTATAAGCCCGGTTATGAGTCGATTTATACTCGAAGTATGGGGGCAGAAAAATTGAGCTTGTAACCAGGGGGGGATTGGTGAAGATCTGACTAGGGCGGAATAGGGGAAAGCGGTAAGATTGCGGGGCGCTCGGGGCTGCAAATCAGAGTTCTCGCCTGCAACTTGGAATTCTCCACGGCGCCTTTCATCGCCCTCCTTACAACCACCTCCGAAAATTTACAACATCGCAAAGCGCTTGTTCGACGCCCAGCTCAGCCCCAGGACTCCGACAGCTTGCAGCGACGTTATCCCGACGCTCAACCGTGCAATTCTCTGATTGCACGAAGGTCCAACTTCAAACCGGAAAAGAAACGTGACCGCATTTCAGCTCGAAGATTTTCTGCTGCGATTCGCTGGAGAGTTCCGCCGTCCATATGCTTGCTGTGCTTTCAGCTTTGGCGGGTGGTATTGTTCCTGGTGCCTTGCAGAATGCACATGGAGTCATGGATATTCAGCTTTGGGCCATGGATGGGGTCGCATTTAAGACCCGTCCTGGGATGCCGTTTGTGCGTTGTCATTGGGCACCACGCATCTATCGGCTTGACATAGAGCCTACGCCAGGCTCTGCGGCATATGATGCTCCTGGATTAGCCTGGCTTCCATTTGTGTCCATCGGTATGGCGGTATGGGGCAGGCAATCAAGTGACGACCTTAGCTGCGGCACTGGCATGGGGAAGGGCGAGCCAACCTCCTCTGTTCTTATTAACGATCTCAATAGTCGACGCTTTGCAAACGCGCTTTGAATGTGGAAATTAGATCCAGATGGGACGTTGTATATAGTTTCGTTTTTGCCCTCCTCTCACTCATCTTTCATCACCTCATCCTCACCCCCACATTCTTTACCACGTTCGTTCATAGGCTTTCCCTACAGTCACTCTTTTACACCTTTCAATCTAAACATAAACAGTTCACCATAGTTTCTATTTTTCATCATGAAGTGGACATCCACTCTCGCCGCCTTCTCGGCACTCGTCTCTGCCGTTTTGGCTGAAGATCTGTTGATGGTGGATACGTTGGTTGGATTAGAGCAAAACGAAGCTACATCTCTTGGATTCTCAGTCAAGGTGGTCACGGAGGCACAATGGAGAACAATGGGCACATCAGATTTCGCCGCTTTCAAGGCTATCATCATCGGTGATCCCTTTGGCTCTCAAGACTTAACCTTGATCCAATTCCTCTCCGACACCGCCAGCACTTGGGGACCTGCCGTGCAAGGAAATATCATCATCCACGGTACGATACCAACCGAAATGATTGAAGCATATGAACAAAGATACTAATTCCATCGATAGGTACTGATCAGTCCAACCACGAAAAAACCGTTCTTATCGACAACTCAATCAACTTTGCCGTCGCTGGCAAATCCAGTTCCGGTTCCCAAAACACTGGTTTGTACTTCTCTCTCTCTCAATACTACACCAACATCGCCGTCTCCAATGTTCCCGCTCTCTCCTACTTTGGAACCTTCACAGTCGAAGGCAACCTGGACTGCTACAACCAAGCGCACATCGTCGCCAGCTCGCCAGCCATTGCCACTCTAACCGACGACTACCTTTCCAACTGGAGCTGCTCCGTGCACGAAGCATTCAGCGCATACCCAAGCGTCGGCCTCCAAGGCTTCCAGGCAATCGCCATCGCCGATGGAGTTGTCGCTCCCGGAACTCAGACTTTCGGAGACGGACACAGTGGTCTTCCATACATTCTTACCCGCGGTGCTACTCCTGCTGGCTGCGGTAACGGAATTTATGAGCCCTCTCTCGGAGAAGAGTGCGATGATGGCACGAAGAACGGCACACCAGGTGATTCTTGCTCTGTCAGCTGCAAGTGCTTGAGCGGAAATCCAAAGGGTGATGGAACTTGCTATCCATCTAACAGCACCACTCCCACTGGTCCCTCTGGCGGCAAACCCTCCGGCTACTCCAATGTCTCCACCACCGTTGGGTAAGTCCCCTCTTCTTCCTCCTTCCCAAGCGACAGTACTGGAACTAACACCCCACACAGCCCAACCACCTCCGCTCCCTACCCAGTCTCCACACCCATCAGCCTCCCTCCCTACATCACTCCCACCGTCCCCTCCCTCTCCTGCATCGGTGTCGAGATCATCGTATCCGTAACCATCTCCGACACCGTCACCGTCCCCTGCACCACCTACCAAAAGCCCATCTACAACACACCAATCTCCAGCATGCCGTGCTATGTCTGCGCGCTCGAGAGCCAAGGCATCACCTGCCCAGGCTTCATGACCGCAACCACAACCCACTGCGCGCAATGCACCGGCACCCCCGCACCACCGGTCATCCTGCCTTGCAACACCTGCTCAGCTACTACCCTCACGGAGACCTGTCCATGGGCCACTACCCCTGTGTTGAGCTTGCAAGGTGCAGCCGTGTATACCACCTATAGCGCTATGCACGAGTCTCCAAGCACTGTGACTGCGACTGTTGGCGCAGCTTCCTCTGTTGCCACCGCCGCGGCCAAGAGCCCCTTCTGCAGCACCTGCTCCGGCATCACTGTCTCTACTACCGCTGTTGGCGCCCCTGTCCAACCTACTTCTACGGGTGTCGTGCAGTTCACTGGTGCTGCGGCGCCGGCTTCGGGACCTGTGAAAGCGGCTCTTGCGCTTGCGGGTGCCGGTTTTGTGGGTGTTGTTGCGATTATGTTGTAATGGGATGGTGGTTACTGTAATCTTCTCTTTGTTTTACTTTTCTTGGTAGGATTTTTGAGACACTAAGCTTAGAGTTTTAGAATCAGAGGCTGTCACTGTAATCTACTTGCCCTGCTAGGACGACTGGCGTTATTTTAGCTAACAAACGCAAATATCACATAGCCTAAATATGTTCCTCTGACTATAGAGGATATTATTTCTTATACGCAGACATAGAAACCTCTCTATTTAATATTGCCGTACGGTCGGACCACCTTGAAGCGATTTGGCTACAAGGCGATTTTCAAAATATATATATCATGTGGGGAACACCAAAATCTCGCGTTTTCAACTCCTCTACTTTCTTTTAAGACTATGTAGCTATATAGTTATAGATAAAGTTCCGCTGCGGTGGCCCGCTGGAGCTTAAGTTTCGATAGCGAGCGCAGTGAGCGCAGGGCCAGTGGTCGCTGGCGAATGATAACGCGTTCCAACGTGAAAAAAGATGCATGGTCTATTTGAAGAAAAGAGAGCCAACTGCGGTAAAATCGAAAAACCCGTCCCTGGGGTTTTTGTACTACCGAGTGACGTCCTCCTCTATCTCTGCTCTTTCTGGAGGAGGTTATAATACTCTCGGTCCAATCTTACCCCGCAGTAGGCGTTATCCACATTGCAACCAGCTCTCCTTTGACACCTTCGTTCAAAATTCAGATCCGAATTTGAGGGGCTCGATGGAAGCTTCTCCACCTCGGTCGGTGAGTAGTCCTGGGGCACAAGTACGAGAATGGCGCCGGTACCACGCTTTTCGCGAGAGAGAATATCCTCTTCCCAATGACGAGAAGGAGCAAGACCATTTGGATTTGCTGCACCACATCTTCAAGCTGATGCTAAGAGGCAATCTGATCATTGCACCTATCCTCCAAATCCTCAGTGAGTTCTCGACTTCGGCACTGGCACTGGCACTGGCATCTGGGCACTGGATTTCGCAGACGAGTTTCCAAGCGCGAAGGTAATTGGTACTGATTTGAGTCCCATTCAGCCACTTTGGGTAGCACCCAACTTTGAATTTGTCGTCAATGATGTTGAAGCTGAGTGGACCTACACGCCAGATGAGGCTTTCGATATCATCCATAGCCGTGGAATAGCGGGTTCGATCAAAGACCGGGAGAAGCTCTACAGCCAGATCTACAATTATTTGAAGCTCGGAAAACTTTTCGAGATGCTGGAGTACGAGACCTGGATTCGATCAGATAATGACGAGAATTTGAGTAATTGCCCGTGCATCGCTAGTGGCAGGGCAAAGCAGGCGAAGCAAGCACGATATTTGGCAAAAGAATGAACATAGCTGGAGAACAGAAGGACAAATTGATCGCAGCAGGATTTGAAGGCGTTACAGATGTTGTTCAAAAGGAGGGTGAAGTGACTGATTTCAAGGCCTTGCTAATGAAATCTGGCAGCTGCGTCTCGAGCCATGGCGAAGGATCCAAGACAGAAGGAAATAGGGCGTTATGAGCCTGTCCAAATGATTGATGGAGTTGAGCCCTTTACTTTGGTGACTTTCACCCGTGCTCTAGGGTGGACCAATGATAGAGCTCAGGGGGCTCATGGCAGGTGTGAGAGAAGAACTGCGAGATCATAAGAACCATCTCTATTATCTTGTCCATTTCATTTCTAGGAAGAAGCCGGAGAGCAGTTGAGTACTGGAACGGTTCGAGTGAAAATAAGGCGGAATTTTGTGAGGCTTTCCTGAATGAAGCCTATTCCGAACTTATATGTACATTTCTCATGTGGATTTATAATTGTTGAAACGATTGGAGAGCTCCCGCGGTGATCGGCCCGAACAAGATACTGTACTGTATTTCGCATTCGCGGGTCGACTCGGTCGGCTAGTTAAGAATGAAAGCTTGAGCTTTACTAAAACGCCTTACTTTGTAAGCCGCCATTTTTGACCCTTTCCACTGGATGCAACCCCGCCCATGGAGCAGGGTTTCCCCACCCAGCCGCGCACCCGGGCCACCAGCCCCTGAACATTCCAACTAATTCGTTGCATCGCCCTTACCAACAAGCCCATTTTTTCGGCAGTTTCCGCCTTTCCAAATCTGAGTCGGATTGAATCACCAAATGCCCAAGCTCCAAGATTCAGAGTGCTTCTCTCTGCACCTCTCGGCCCGAACTTGTTGCCAGCCCAGAAGCGGCAGAAGCTGGAACTAACTGCCGCTGTCACCAAAACAGCTCCAACCACTGGTCTCCATTCGCCAGCCTCTAAGACTGCAATACGGCGCACAATGATACGTACAGTATGTAGCTATGTAGCAATGCGTAGCGCACGGTCCAAAAGGTTTTCCCGCAGGCGATGTGTAGTCTCAAATCTGAGGTAACGCGTGGAGGTTTTGACACAAGCTGACGATCATAACTACACGCCAATTCCCGCTGTCACTCAATCGTCAGAAACGGTCGAATTTTAATGACCTCTTCATTGCAAAACTAGGTTGATTTTCAATACATAAGATGGGTCTCGGAGTTTTGGAAGGCAAGCCATTGATCTATGCTCTGCCTCACCCTCATCACCAATTACTGACGATTGTAGACCACAAAATCGCCCATGTCCCTGGGACTGTACTCCTGAATGACCATGCTGCCCATGCCGAAGAATTCACGCACACACTCAAACATGGCACCGGAAGAAGTAGCGAAATCGTGCTCTCGCCACAGCCGAGCGAAGATCCAAATGACCCTCTCAATTGGCCGATGTGGAAGAAGGAAGTGATTGTCGCCATCCTGTGCCTCGGATCAATGCTTAACGCCGGAACAAATGTAAGGAATGCGGTCTTTTTAGACGCTGTCTGTTAACCTCTACAGGGACCGTTCCTCAATGCCTCCTACTTCGCCATCGCCACAAGACTTGACATGCCCCTCACCAAGGTTGTCCTAGTATCGGGCTACAATCTCCTCGCAGCTGGATGCTCAGGACCAATCATATGTGCTCTCAGTCGAAAATACGGCAAACGACCTTGCTTCTTGGCCTCAACTCTGTTTGGCATCATCGGAACAGCAATCGGGGAGGCAAAAATCAGCTATGAATACCTCCTGGCAGCACGCATCATCCAAGGTTTCTCAACCAGCGCATTCGAATCTCTCATCGTTGCGTCAATTGGAGACATGTATTTTGTGCATCAAAGAGGACTTAGAATCGCTGTCATCAATTTCGTCCTGAATTCAGCCTCCAGTCTCGCCTCCATTATCTGCGGTCAAGTCTTCGCGGATCTAGGCTGGCTTTGGCTCTTCCACATGTTCCAAATCTTTCTCGTCTTCCAATTCGTTGCCATGTTCCTGTTCTGTCCTGAAACAACGTACCTGCGAGACAGCCGCTACGAGACTGACGTGGTCCGAGACGAGAAACTCGAGGAGCTAGCAAAAATCGAAGCAGAGTATCGGGAGCATGAGATCGCCGCACCCAGCAGCATTCGAAAGAAGACGTTCGTCCAGGAATTGGCCATTTTCACTGGGGTCTATTCTGATGACAATATTTTGAAGTATCTCCTGGGCCCGTTCATTACGATGTTCAACCCAGCTGCCTTTTACGTTCTGATTACTTCAGGACTGCTCAACAGCTGGTATGTGGGCTCTGCAATAATTCTCGCAGGGATTTTTTCGGGAGCACCATGGCACTTTGGGCCTGCACAGATTGGATATCTTGGGGCTGGTCCGTTTATTGGCGGCATGCTTGGCTCTATCCTCGTGGCTGTAGCAAGTGATCCTGTAATTGCTTATATGAGCAAGAAGAATCATGGAGTTTAGTAAGTGTTCTTAACAATGGTTCTGGAACAAAGCTCACCAGTAATCAGTGAGCCAGAGTTCCGTCTCGTTTTTATGAGCATCGCTGGAGTTGCTTGTGGCCTCGGGATGTTCCTCTTCGGCTACACCATGGCCATTGGCGCAAATGCAATACTCTGTGCCTTCCTGCAAGGCGTCATGATGGTTGGAGTGCTCATCGGTATCTTCGCAACTTTGTCTTACGGCCTAGATGCGTTCCGAAACCAAAGCAACGAGATATTCATCATGAACATGCTCTTCAAGGTGAGCCGTCGCTAGAACTGCTAGAAGAATTTGCTGACGAGTCCCAGAACTTCATGTTCTACGGTTTAAGCAATTTTGCCAACAACTGGGTTGCTGCAAAGGGACCAGAGCAAATCATGTATGTCTTCGGTGGGACTTCAATCTTCTTCTCCGTCATGGCCGTCCCTGTTTATATTTTCGGGAAGCGGCTTCGAAGTTGGTGGAGTCGGCATGATCTGTTTGTTATTCTGAAGATGGAGACGAAAGGTCCAAAGCTTGAAATGGCTTAAAAATATTCTCCTCGTTTAGCTGGGGATCATGATCTTTCAAATTCATGCTGTTCGAACGCCAGGGAGAATGATCGTTGGGGATACTTCTGTTGCAATCTGTTATGGTAGTATATGTGGTGTTCCATATCTGAGAAACTTCAATTAAATTCCGCAAGAGCTGAACTTTCCAGGTTTCCTGCCTCAAAACCTTATCGAACGAAAAGCAAGGCCATAAAGAGAACCCCTAGAGCCGAAGAGGAGATCCGAAACCATTCCCTACTTCTGGGACCAAAGTCCCATAACATTACCCTCCGAATCCGTAAAATACGCTACGAATCCCATCCCACCCGGAATTTCCCTCTTGGCACTGTACACCTTCATTAGCTTTCATTCTCGCTACCCCCATCTTCCATTCCCGAATAAAAAAATATTCACATACTGATAAAGCGCCCCACCATTCGCCTCAACAGCCTTCATCATCTCCTCAATACTCTCAACACTGATCGTAACATTAACAGCGCGTCTCTCCTTCGCAGCGTTATCTGGATGTTTGGAGGGCGAGAGATGGTTTTCGGGCGTGACCTTAGCGAAGCCGCCGTTCGTGGTGCCGTGGTTGAAGATCATGAACGTGGGTTCGGAGGCGGTGTCAGGGGGGAAGGGCTTGGAAGTCCAACCGAAGACGGTGGAGTAGAAAGCGGAGACGCGGTTAATGTCCGTGGCAGGGATTTCGACCCATGTTATTGTGTTGATCTGGATGCGTTAGTGAGTGAAGAGGATGGATGGCGATGGGGGAGAGAGAGAAGGTGAGAAGAGAAGGAAAGTACGCACGTCTGACTTTGGTTCGGAAGACATTGTGAGTGGTTGTTAGGTTATCAATGAGGTGTGTGTGATTTAGGTGCTTGGACAGTAGTACTTTGATTGAACAGCGAAACTGGAGTTGGGAATTTTGAAGAAAAGGAAGAGGGGAGTTGGATTGAACGAAGGTTTAAATAAAGAAAACTTCCCCAAGAGAGTCCGAACCCCGCAAACGATTCAGCAGATCTTGTCCACTCACCTTCAAGTGACTCATTTTCTTACTTGTGAAAGTGTGCGGTGGCTTTGTTCACTTCTCCGTCACGCACTTCAACAAAAGCAAAGGTGAATTCGATACGTGATTGCCATTGCATAGACACAGTGGCTTCCCAATTGACGAATAACATCGACGCAGGCCCCTCCACCTGCATCAAAGATACCATTGCTGCCTGAAAAGCTGCCCTCTCCCTCCCGAGCCACATGACAGCGTGGCAGCTTCGCGTTTGTTGTGGGAATCCTGCTCACGGATTTGGCGTCCTATGGATCGAGGATTATATGTTGATCGAGTGAAAGTTGCGGTTTTGATAGGGAGTGGGGATCAGTAATCATGAAATGGAGGCGGGGGGGTAGCGGGCTACGGACGTAGAAAAATTCCGGTTACACAAGCCTTCACTCAGGGAATTCGACCACTAGTGCGGCTTTTTCTTGGCACGGGTTTTGCTTCCGGTTCAGTTGGTTACCGCCAGGTGGGATCAGCTGATTTTAGTTATGCTTATTGGTGCCGCCTAAGGACTTAGCTGGGTTTGTACCTATGTTTTCACAGGGACATATCACTTCAATGAGTTTTCAATAGTATTTGTTAAGAGGCTCAATTTGTTTATTATCCAGTTACTCCGGGTTCCCATTGCTCCAACTCCTTAGCTGCAGACTCCATAAGATCCCAAGACAAAAGAAAGACGTGCTGTCCGGCAGCTTGTTTCACTCCTCACCTTGCATCTCCGTGAGTAGATTCTCTACTTCACGAAGAACGCCGAGTCTCCTCCTGCTTAGGCTGCGACAACGCCCTTGTGCGCGTCGATGGCTCTGACGATCCCGTAGCTTGCCCCCGCGGCAATGGTGCCGATGATAAGGTCTCAGCGGAGCCGTAGAATCCCGATCGCACTGTCAAGATAGTCAAAAAGTCTTTCAGAAACCCGTAGGCCAGGAGAATACAGACTGCGACGGCGATCGAGACCTTGAGACGTTGTCGATGTCACTCATCACAAGGTAGGAGAGCAGCGGAAAGATGCCCCCTGAGAAGTATCCGACAGCCGTATTCAGACCGGCGAGCCAGATTCGACTCGCAGCGGGTTTTTCGAGCTTCTCGACGAAGTTCATGCGGATTTGGTCAATTGATCGGAGTCGATCTCGAGCTGAACGAGCAGAGGCATGGTGGTTTCTCGGCTGATGCCGCATGAGCTCGATGACCTCCTCTCGCTGGCTTTCGGGGTTATTCTTGATAGTTTCGATCCTCTGGCGCTCTTTGTGGGTGAAGACGGCCTTGGCTGTGGATGTGACGGCCTAGCCCCCGAGTCCTATGGAGAGGGACCCGCTGACGAGCTCGCCAAGCCCTGCGTCGGTGACGATGACGGTTGATTTGGGAGAGGACAGCCTCGCAGAGGGCGAAATGCACTGTCAGTCCGTCTGCAAGCCAGATGATGAGATCTCGGCAAATTCGCCGTAGTCCCGAGGCTTATCAGCTTTCTTGGCTGTTGTGTTGCCCGACTCGAGTTCTGAGCTGTCTTGCACGGTTTCTCTGGCCGGCAGAATTGAGACCATGCGACAGGCGCTCGGTGTCTGGGTGAGCTCAATCGAGGCTAATGAGAAAGCCATGAAGGTAGCTGAGTAGTGTGTGAGGAGGATCTCGGTGTGGTGGCTAGTGTGTGGTGTGAAGTGAGTCAGACTGATCAGTGATGATTAGAAGGATTAGGAGGAGGAGATGGTGGGGGAAAAAAAAAGCCGACTTTGGGGGTTGAAGATTGAATAATATATACCTACCTAGCGGGGAGTGTTCAGAAAGGCCGCAGCAGAACAGGAAATTGCACAACTGCTGTACAATTAAACAGATCATAACATTATACTTTTTAGGCAAAACAGTGGAGAAAGATACAAGTTGGACAGTGTTCAACAGAACCCATCCACGCAACAACAGTTGAACAATGAATTGTATAACCCATTCTACGAGATCGTATAGATCGTAACAATGTATTGTTTATGCAAACCAGGGGGAAATAGGAGACAAGGACCTTTCATAAATTTTTAGTCTCTTGTTTGAAGGACACTCGTTGTAAACGTCCTTTGAGATGCTCGTTGAGGATTGCAAGCAAGAACAATTGCTGTTCTGCTTAATGAAAGAAATTCAATCCAAACCAGAAATTATTGTTCTAATTGAATGAACACTCGTTGATTCAAACAACACCGCGAGGTATATATCACGTGACTGGATGTGCCCGAAACAGTCCGTCTCAGGAATGCAGGATGGGACTCATGCTCTGCTCTGTTCTATCAATGGTACTTCAAGTCAATAATATTTTCTCAAAAACTAGTAGAGACGCCGGCCAACTCAGTCCATGAGTGAATGGCTTGCGGATTGGAAGTCGGTAGGTATATGCGACTTGCATAGAATACTACAAGGTGAGGGTGCTGAGGGAAGGGTAGATCTGCCGAGGGGGACAATGAGGGACTTGGGCCCTTGGGTGTATTGGATAAGGAAGGTGGGGTTGGATGTATTTTGGGAATTGCGAATCGAGCGGTGATCATCGTGGCTGAAGTATGAGGTAGAATATCATTTTGGTATATTGGCTTCAATGATTGGTTGAAATCAAGGAGGCGCAGGGAAGGGAGGAGTGTCCAGTGTGTCGCATGTTGGGATGGCATTTGTAGGATTGTTTCCAAACTTTTGGATTTCATGCATAACCCCATCGTTTTTGCCTTTGCTCCCTCTTCGAGAAAGACTTCCAAAGTTCAGCAGACTTCACAAAAGCGCAAGAACCATATCTAAATGTGACATATGATCAGTAGTAAATCTTACCAAAATAATTGAACAGGATGGGAGGCATTGCAACTTTGCAATTTTGGCCTGCTCTTCTCACACTGATGATGCGTGTCGTCTTCGTCTCCAGATCGTCGTGATCCCCAATCACTATGTCTGATACGCCTCTTAGCATTATGCGATGGCCATATTGAGCAAGGATGAATTGATACACTGGTAAGAGGCATTTGACTGAAGTTGACCCAGCCTCACATCACTGAATGGAGGAAGGGATCTCGAGAGTTGGGATGCGACAATATGGACTCGTCAACTATTGTTTCAATCATGCAAAGGGACCATAAGGTTGGTCCCTCCCACTAATGCATGGAAAGTCGATTTGTTCTTCTAAACTTCCCTCATACTCTTCATCTCGAATTTATCTGAAATAGAGCAAAAAATGGAAGTAGAGAGGATGTCATCAGAAATAGGAGAGAAGATGTCGGCAGTGATGGCAGCAGGGGTTCCAACTCCACCGCCTTCAGAAGCTGGTTCGCGTTGCCACAGCGCCGACTTTTCGAGTCTTGCCGGATACGATGTAAACAACACCACTGCAACCTCACCATCCCCTTTTCCACAATCCCCTCCAACACCACCAACAAAGTCTCGTCGCGATCTACAAAAGGAAGCCAATCGGTCTAAACAATTTACTACACGCTTACAACGATCTGCTACGACTGGCAGCGAAGACGGCGACGCACCATTAGGGAGAGAAGGGAGGAAACGGAGATTCCACCGACCAACCAGTTTACCTGCGAAGCAAAACAAGACTGACGAGGCATTGAAGGCTGTGGAACCGCTGCATGAGCAGGTGCTTACCAAGATGGCATTTGCGGAGCAGCAGAAATGGATTACGGTCCAGCAGAAGACGTTCACGAAATGGTATGGATGACGGCGATGGATCGGACTGCTGGCACATTGACTAATTTGTCGCAGGTTGAATACAAAGATTGAACCGAGAGAATTAGTTGTTAAAGATCTGGTACAGGATCTCAGCGATGGGGCATGTTCAATCTTTGATCTATCCGCGCAGCGTTGTGCTGACTTCAACCCCTATTCAGGTCATACTCATCCACCTCCTCGAATGCCTCTCCAACGAATCACTCGGTCGGTATGCCGCGAAACCAAAACTACGAGTACAACGATTCGAAAATGCAAACCTCTCCCTCGACTTCATCAAATCGCGGGGCATACAAATGACGAATATTGGCGCCGAGGATGTTGTGGATGGAAATCGCAAGATCATATTGGGATTGATTTGGACATTGATTTTGCGCTTCACAATTTCGGATATCAACGAGGAGGGTATGACTGCCAAGGAAGGTCTGCTGCTGTGGTGCCAAAGGAAGACGGCTTGTTACGACGAGGTAGATGTTAGGAACTTCACGGATAGTTGGAATGATGGTCTCGCATTCTGCGCCCTTCTAGATATCCACCGCCCCGATCTGATCGATTACGATGCATTAGACAAGAACGATCATAAGGGCAACATGCAACTGGCATTCGATATTGCGAACAAGGAGATTGGAATCCCGGCACTGTTGGATGTGGAGGATGTCTGCGATGTCGCAAAACCCGACGAGAGGAGTTTGATGACATACATTGCATATTGGTTCCATGCCTTTTCGCAAATGGAGAAGGTCGAGAATGCTGGCAGGAGAGTGGAGAAGTTCGTCAATAACATGCAGGGTGCTTGGGAGATGCAGAGTGCATTTGAGCGGAGGATGAGGGAGTTGCTGAAGAACGTCAGAGAGCAGGGTGTACAGTGGCAGGAAGCGAAGTTCGAAGGCACATATGTGGATGCAAAACGACAAGCGACCGAGTTCAGTGCTTATAAAAGGGGAAAGAAGAGGGAATGGGTTGCAGAGAAGAGTGATCTCGCGGCGCTTTTGGGCAACATCAAGACAAAGTTGAGCACATATCGCCTCCGAGCCTACGAACCACCGCCAGAGTTGAGATTGAGCGTCTTGGATCAAGAATGGGCCACATTGATGAAGGCGGAGATGACCAGGGGTCAGCTCATCAACGAAACAATCCGAGAGTACGTGACCCTTTCATGCTTGTAAACATCGCTAACCCTTTCAAGTATAAAAAATGCTCTCCGGAAGTCCTTCGCCGACAAAGCGAACGATTTTGCCCTCGCCCTCAACACCATGCAATTAGCAATATCAGGACTTGAAGGCGATGTCGAAGATCAATTATCCCACGTCCGCCGACTGAACGATAACCTCGTCCCCATGAACGCATTCCTCGAGAAAATCGCCATAGTCGACCAAAAATGCGAAGAAGCCAACATCGAAGAAAACGATTTCACAACCTACACCTACGACGAACTATCCTATGAGCTTGGCCTAGTCAAGAATTCTGTCTCCAAAAAGCTCGCCTTCCTCGACAACCAATTGGTAGCCCGAAACATGACGAACCTCACCCCAATTCAACTCGAAGAATTCGAGTCCGTATTCCGCCATTTCGACCGCGACGTCTCGAACAGTCTCCAAGAACTGGAATTCAGCGCCGCGCTCGCCTCGCTCGGCCTCGTATTCTCCGAAGATGAAATGCACGAGTATTTCCAGGAGACATCGAATGGCAAGGATTATGTTACGTTTGAGCAGTTCATTCGGTTTATGGTTGATGTTACGGAGGATCAGAATACAGCTGAGCAGGTGTTTCAGAGTTTTAGGGAGGTGGCGGATGGGAAGCCTTATGTTACGGAGATGGATTTGAGACATAGTCTTGTGCCGGATGATGTTATTGATAAGCTGGTTAAGGTTGTGCCGTTGCATAAGGGACCGGATCTTCAGGCGGATAGGGGAATGCCACAGTATGATTATATTAGCTTTATGGATGGGTTGATCAGCGATCCTTCTGAGGACGAGACTACGGCGCTGTCTGATCTTCCTAATGGTCGAAGCCCACAGCGGGGAAATGCGGTCAATGGGAAGGCGAATGGGATTCATTGAGTCGGGGGTGGGCTGGGATGGACGGGTTACCTTCTTTTCTTTAGGTGCAATAGGGATTGAGCATTGTACAGTACTTGGTTTAGACTTGCATGGTGTTTGTGGTGGGAAGATTGGTACACGGCATGGAATGGCGAACGTTGACGGCGTGTTGTGTACTTTTGGCGTGGAGGAGGATTCCCCGATGGGCAGGCAGACCTATGGGTTTTGGTGATGAGCAATGCATTGTATTCTTTCAGATCTCTAGTGCCATGTGGTAAACCTTCAACTTGTGGATGAGCTGTCGTTGCCCAAGTCAAACTCGTTCATTTGTTCATTCAACATGAGCTCTTGACCCATGACCCATGAAGGGGTCGTTGTCGAATCTGAACTCATTCTTTTGTTCCTTTGGATTGAGGTCTTGACCCATGAAGCCCGCGCTGTTGTCAAAGTTAAACTCGTTCATTCGTTCATTTGGATTAGGCCCTTGACCAATGAATAATAAAGCCGAAGTGTGGATTTCAGGCCGAGGCTTGTTGTGGACTGGAGCGGATATCGAACCCTCATTGACGTCCGTCGTACCAAAACCAATGTCGGCGGCGTTGTGGTCAAAGAAGAATGGTTGGAAGGGTTGTTTCTCCAGGAACCTAGGGTTGATGGTGTCGTAAAGTCTAAGGTGTATTAATTGCTTAGAATGAGAAGACGGGGTATTCAAAGTGTTTGGAGGTTGGAGTCTGCTCAGTGCCTCATACGTTTCGTCCGCAGAACAAGGTAAACCTTTCCAGTCTATTTCTCTCCCGAGATTGCCTCCTTTCTTCAGCGAGATCAGGATTTCCATACACTCTTCGATGGGGCCAGGGGCAGGAGTGTGGTTGACTGCTCCACATGAGGGAGCAGGATAAGTGTTGTTGTGATCATCCATTTGGTTGTATGGGTTATAATCGGCAGGCGTCTGTATGAAGCCCGAGTTCATGGAGCTGTAGTGCTGGGCAGGATAGTTGTATTGTATGGAAAAATCAAATTGAGGCTGATATAACTGTCCGAGGTTGGGGTCTTGCAACGGGTCGTCGTTGCGTTGGAAGTATATTTGAATTTGATGATCGAGGTTTATGGCCATCTTTCGTGGCTTCTTGGTGGCTCTCTTCTTGGAAGGGGAGTACTTATCGTCCTCGATGAAGTTGTCCGTTGACTCCATCTTTGACTCAAACTCACATCGTGTCCGCTTCTTCGTGCCGTTGCCTCCAAGTAATTTGGTTGTTGCTGCACCCGCCATTCGAGAGGCTCGCTTGTTGCTTTTACTGCATTTGGGACAAGCTGCGACAAAGTCCTTAATAATTTGGGTTGGGAACGCCTTAGAGATGGCCCGGACTTCCGACTGGGTTACGTCGCGGCCTCTGTGTTTGATTTTCCCGTTGTCCGAGTAGACATGGCTGTCGGCGATAATTCTGTAAGCACTCTCAAGTGGGACGGAGGGAGGCTCGTCCTTCCAGGCCAGAGAGCCTTTCTTAAGTGACCAATGTTGCTTCACCTCGTATGTCCAACAAGCTTTGTTGTCACAGGCGTAACCTTCTGGGGCGGTAGTCGTGCCGGGGTTATCAAGTTCGTTGCGAATGGCGTCGAGTCGACATTTGCGGGGCATGCATAACTTGTCCGGGTCCACGGCCTTGTCATTCAAGTGGCACATGACAGCGAAGATCAAGTTAAAGTCGTCCCAGCTGGGTATCTCTCCAGCCTGCATTTCTGTGAAAGCGAGAGATTTAGCGTCGAGAGGCTCGAAAATGACGAAATCGAGAATGTGTTGTCCGGTCTTGATAGTGAGACCATGGTGCAAAAGCTTGGTTGTCATCCACTCCTTTTCAAGAGTGCGTTTTTCGGTATCTGTGAGCATGGCTCCGGTTTGTGATTTCTGGAGTGCATTCCGCTGAGCGATGTAGATCTTAAGCTCCTCTCCATAAGGACCGAGTCTTTGGGAATTGATCATTATGGCGGCTGCGAGACTGCGAAGAAGTTAGCGGAGATGTTCAGAGTTAGACGGTGTGTACAAATGATAGTTGCCAATCAAGCCAGGTGCTTCCAAACAAAATAAACTGTGACGTAACAGAAGTAGATGCTGAGGAGTTGGAAACTGCCGAGAGAAGAATTGGACGAATGTTGAAAGCGGTTGACGCGATGAGATGGAGCAAAAGTGAAGATGACACCGACTCAAAAACAACGACCTCAACAGTAGCGAAGCTTTCAATGGGGTAGCACACTGTACACCACCCGAAAACCTTGCAAAGCTCTCTCACAAACCAAAAACAATTCAACAAATAGAGTCACCTGACTTTCAAGTGCAAATACAACGATGGCACCAACTCAACAACGGCGACGACTTCCAGACAACAAAGCTATCTTCCACCAGGTAGAACACTCGAATGCCTTGAACTCTTCCACCAACGAAAACAATTCACCAAGTCAACTCCAATAAGTCACCTGACTTCCCGATGCCCCTTTTCCGAAAAGGTCGCTTAGATCACATGTTTTTGTTTATTTCCAAATAAATAAGATGTTGTGCGTGCGCCACAAGCTTCACGAGCCCCTCGATCCGTGCACCACAATGACTCAAAGTCTCGCGACCTAGCACGATTCCCAAATAGGAAATTTCTTTGATTTTTCTGAGAGATTGCGATGAGACTGCGCTGCTTCACTTGAGAAGCAGCGCCGATGTTATCCGATTGTTTCTGGGGTGTTGTGGACTTGTTCTTGCCTCGCAGGAATTGAGCTTGAGGTATCACAGCTGACTGCAGCTGTGTTGTGCTCTCGGATGAGATGAGAGTTTGGTATTTTCCACAGTCGCAAATCGCTATTTTGAAGAAGCGACGACGATTGAATGCAAAACAAAGCAAGGGGGATAAGAGCAGCTATCTAGGATGCGTAAAGTGAAATTCATGTACGTACTGTTTGTTGTAATATGTGTAGTTGGATAAAATGCTGGCAGTCGAGTGCCTGCGATTGACGAATTAATGTGCCGAAGCAGCGAACGAAGCCGACGACGACATAAATTGGATGTTTGGTAGATAATTGACGTCTTCTCGAGATACAGAAGAGCTGCTCGAGTCCGAAGATGTGTTCGATGATCGAACTGAGTGTTAATTCTTTGATGAAGATGCGTTGACAATCGCTATGCAGTATCAAAAGAAGAGTTGTAAGTTCGATGGAGAGGAAGGAAAGAATGGGAGTAAGAGATTTCTTATACTGGAAAGAATACTAAGGGAATGAAGCTTGGGAATCTCACGATAACTTACCGGATTCTAGGAGAGTCACATTTGTACCAGCAGACGTAATGAGGAGGGAAGCGAGCTGATTGGCTGCCATTGAGGTGTGGTTACCGACAGCTTGGGACGCTAAGCGGGGGTCGGAAGGCCCGTCCCACGGTTGACAGCAACGCCAAAAAGAAGTTTCAGGCACGAAAAGCTTATTCATCCTCACACTACCCTAGCCTTCAGATTCTGAGTCGGTATCCAACTGCATCGTGAGATGAACGCTTTCGTCATCGGAATCAGAGACGTCCTCCTCCATTCTAGCTTCAGCAAGCGTGCTTCCAGTTGCGCGCCGGATCTCGATTGGGATTGGAGAGTGACTCAAAGAAGGATCTGATCGAGAAAGGAGAGTTTGTTGCCCCATAGCTTCGCCAAGGTTGGATGATGTGGGTCCGAAGCCGTGGTGGGGGGGGATATTGATTGGCTGCGAAGACATCGAATTCCCAAGCTTTTGATGGTTCATATCACTGTCCTGAGCAGAAGAGGTATCGCCTTGAGGAGCAGACTGTCCGACATCGAAAGCATTGCCATGAGGTGCATCAACAGCATCAAGTTGATCCGTATCCATTTCCATATCTTCATCCTCATCCTCCTGGGCAGCACCTTCCTCATTAAACAAACGAGCGCCCGTGAAAGGCACGAGCGGCATGCGCGGCCGCAGCAAGATTTCCACGATTTCGTCATTGGGAAACGCCCTCGTGACATGAGGCAAGATGCTGGTCATCGACTTTCCATTCTTCCCAACGAAAGGATTGAGTATAGCTGCAAGCATAGCGTTCTTATTGTGACTCAGAATTGACGTCCGCTCGATCAGGGAACGCAATGAGATATCCATATACTGCCGGGGAAACTGGGACATGAACAGAGGCAGAAGCTCCCTCGCAGCGAGATCCAGGTCAATATCATTGAGGATCATATCTTGTGGAATACCCATGCTGTTCTGTAGAAATGTATCGGCATTCTGATTGGTGTTCGAGGCGTTCCCATTCGATTTCTTGGCAGCGTCAACATCGGGCCCAAGGGTGGCAGACTTTGAATTGACAGGGATTAAATCATTGCAACACGACCTAATGATTCCAGAGCATTTGGAGGCTGAAGGTTTACTGAGGGTTTGCCCTGTTTGCACCAGGAGCTGCGCCGTGATGCGATAGGTGTGCAAGCGAAAGTCCGAGTCGTGCTTGCCGTATGGGAAGACCCACGCTAGCTGGTCAAGGAAGCCTTGCGCCATAGGCATGAAACCTTCTTGCAATCTATCGGCTATCGTACTGACCACCTGCAACGCAGCAACATATATCTGAGGCATACCAGACCATAGTCCGTCTTTCTCATCGCGATCGATAGCTGGATGGAGACGTGCACTGCCTTGTCCGGTCGAAGATTGCGACGATGATGGTATTGCGACCGAAAGCACCCTAGTTACCATGTCGACGATTGCACCCAGAGGTATCGAGACAGGCAATGATGTCTCAGTCTTGAGGTACTCTTTCAACAGTTCCAGCAAGCCGACCATCCTTTCCACGCCGGCGTTGATGCCATTCCATTGTGGTAAGTCATCAGCATTCCTAGCACCGCCAGACAACTCTACATTAACATCGACGGGTTCTCCAACGTATCCGGCAGCAGACTCCCAGTCCTCGACGACAGCTCGAAATACTCGGTCGGCAGTCACGTGGATATCTTTCAGGAGGTCGCGCACAGCCTTTCCCCACTCCTCTCCTCCGGCAGTCTTTGCGACAGTCTGGTGCAAGAGCGCTACGAGACGGCGCGCACTTTCGCACAACGACGATGTCACAAAAATCCCATCTGACAGCGTGGATGCCAGGTAGGGCTTTGCAACGGCACGTATTTGAGTGACAAAGGGTCGATAAATGGTGGTGTGGCGAGGGAGTAGAGTTGCAAAAGACCGGAACACAACCTCGGTCATTGATATCGGAACGTCTTGAGCCTTGGACGACTTGGACGAAAGTAAACTCAAGCAGGACATTACAAAGGCTGGCAGGGTGGGTGTGGTGATCTCTCGGACAAGTGTCTGGTATGGATGGGTCATACAATAGATTTTGGTGAGTGCTACGATACAAAGTTCCTTTATCACAGCACTATCTGGTTTCTGTGTGGCAGTCAGTATTCGAAAACAGCGCTGAATTTTCAACAGATCATACTCCCAAGATGGACAATAATCCTCGAACCCATGACTCTGAGCTTCGCAAGACTTCCCAGCCACCCACTTCGACAACAGCTTTGATCAAAACTACGGCGGTGAATCTTCCCTCCGGACTTTTGCCATTCAATAACGTGGATAGTTGGGTCTTCAGCTTGTGCACTTGCACCTGTACCGAAAAAGCGGAAGTATCAGCCTTGCTAGCATTTCCGGCAGAACTGGACAGTGGGACATGACATCGTGAAACATGGCGGAGGAGAGTCGGAGTCAGGCGTGGAAGATCAGATGTCGGGGTGTTGGAAAGCTGAAAGCAGAGCACTCTCAGTTCTGGCGGAAGAGACATGAGGACAATCTTTTCGTGGTCGTGAGGGAGGACGCTTTTCTATGTTCCAGGGTATAGGCCGGAGAACTGCGGATGGCGGTTTCGACTGGCGTTGGTAGGGGAGTGGAAAGCCTTCGTGAATGAACTGTTACTATAAGTATCTCTCTCTCCTTTCAGTCGAAATACAGGCCAAATTTTTGTTGTCGCGAGGAGAGGAAATTTTTCTATATGCTGGAGGACACAGTATGGTGGTTCGGACTGGCCAAGTTGGAATTTGGACACGATCCTCAAAGGGACTGTGAATCTTTGTACTGATCAAAATACACCTAAAATATATTGCAGTCGTCAAAATACAAAATTTTTTAGAATGTTTGCAAAGAGATTTCGCGTGTTAATTTCATTGGCTGAGGAGCTAATTCAGGCTCAAAATGAATACCAAGTCTGGCGCGCCAAGAATACCGGGCACCTGTGACGGATGCAGCTGTTGGATCCCAAAATACTGTAATTCTTAATTCAACCTCGTCTCTCTTCCCCCTTTTTTTCGTTCTCGAACCTGCCAATCATGCGGCCATGAACCTGCTAGCATATTATGCTGTGAGAATCGCGCGACCATCACTCTAGTCGCAATAATGAGTGTACGCGCAGCTCCATTGCTACCTCGTTAGATCTCAATACTGACCATCCTTTGCGCAGCGCGAACAGACCAAGGCCGCCCATTATATCCAGCAGCTAGACGAGGCACGCTGCCAAGGGAACTGGGATGAGGTGCCTGAGCTTGTCAGGAAAGTTAGGAAGCATGCGCCTGAACGGACATGTATGTTCAACCTCACATCTCGAATCTTCCTCAAGTCCACTCAGTGCACCCATTGATCCTTTGAACAGGCCTCACATTAACCGCTGAGGCTGAACATACCGTCACTCAATCCTCGCACACCAGACCCTCGACCGCTCGACCTGGCACGGCCCGGCCCTCAACTGCCGCCTCAACGAATTCCATTGGTGTCTCTAAATACATTCCCCTACTGCTGGACGCCATCGAGAAAGAGCGGACATATGTCGAGGATAAATTCCAGGCTCAAGTTTGTCTTGGTTGGATACATTGGCAGCTGGGTGAACCTGCGCTGGCTGCTGCGAGACTTCCCAACAGCATCGAGAAGGACTTCTCACAATTGGATAGCACGGACAAGGAGTTGACGGAATGGACGAAAGTCTGCGCACTCAAGGCATCATACATAAAAGGGAGTGCACAAAGCAAAACTGGGACACTTGCTGAAGCGTTGGAGACCTTCGAATCTGCCTTGCCAGTACTATCAAACGTTTCGTCCTCACAGAAGCAGGGAAAAGAATTGCGGTATTGGACGGAGCTGTTTCTCACAGGATTCTGCATTATTTCGAGCCTTGCGATCAAGTCTAAGATATCTTCTATTCTCGAGTCCGAAACACTGTCTGCTTTTCGCGCCTGGGCAAAATTCTGGGACACTCAAGGTCCAGCACCAGCAGGAGGGCGTGCGCCTCAAGCGGAAGTCTCTCGACGACATGTTTGGAGGGAGTACTATATCACATTGTCCGACCTGCTGCAACAAGAACTACCCTTCCCCACGACCGCTCTTGCAACGACGTACGCGCAAGCTTCGACGCGACTACAACAGCGAGCCGAATTGAAGAGAGTGGAGGCCAGATACGAAACTTTACTGCTAAGCGAGGTTCACTTTCCGAAGGCAGAAGAGGCAAGCGAAGAAGTCGAAAGTTTCGTGGAAATCGTCATGCAGAATTGGCGAATACTGTGCGGGAGCAGTTGGCAAGAAGAAGATCTTGGGGAAGGAGGAGCAGAAGCTGTTAGCAGGGGTGTTCTCGATATTCTGTACCGAGCGGCGACGAAGACCTTCCACTCGACAGCGATCTTACGCCACCTATTTGTAGTCCATTCGGCTGTCGCAGAATTTGATTTGGCATTCAAGGCTTTCGATACATACATAGAGATCGTCAAGAAGGGAAAGGCGCGCGTTGAGAAGACCGGGGAGGCGGAACAAGGCTTGGATGATGATGAGACGGTCTTGAAGACGGCTTCGGAGTGCATAAAAACTTTGTGTCGGTACGGTGCACAACCTGGAGCAGAGAAAGCAAAGGATTTGGGACAGTTCTTTGAGGACTGGTTGGACAAATACTATCCTGCGGGGAAAGGTTCCAATTTGAGACTCGAGAACGGAAGCTCTACTTGTCTTGGGAAGATCATCGCACCACGAACATTCGCTTTGGCCTGGAGATGCATTGGGATTGGCCATGCGCAATGGGCACGATTGACATTCGATGCAGCATCGAGAGGGGAGATACAATTACGGGCCATAAAATGCTTCCGGAATGCTCTATTACCTCAATACGAAAGCACAACTGACGTAGAGACATTGTTTGCTCTGGGAACAGTTCTTGCAGAACGTAGGGAATTATCTGCTGCGATCGAGGTCTTAAAATCTGGCCTATTACCTCGCCATTCATCCCCAACGACTATTCCCGATGGCTTAGGCCCACATCCTGGGCGGTTTTCAAGGGAAAGATCGCTGATACCTTTGTGGCACCTCATGGCGCTGCTGTTAAGTGCGAGGCAGGAATTCATGACTGCAGCGAGATCTTGTGAGGGCGCTTTCGAACAATTCCAGGATCCTAGGAACCTGTTTGGGGACGCCGAACTTAATGGCGCATTCAGGAGCGAGCATCTCAACTCGAACGAGAAATCCGCAATGAGAAACCACGGTGTTGTAGACGACATGGATGACTTTGAAAGGGCGAATGTCCTTGAGGTCAAGATGACTCAACTAGCACTGATCGAGGTGCTCGAAGGCCCGGAAGTTGCTGTCAACGCCAGTGATGAACTTCTCAGCCTCTACTCCAGGCTATTTGGGGACCCTAAAGCTAACCAAGTCACCATTGTTGCGCCAACTACTTCTTCTACGGCTGCTCCACCTCGAAGCTCCACTGGTACAATCAAAAGTATCAAAGGTAGCATATTTGGTCGCTCGAGTCGATCAATCAAAAAATCACACACCGCACCTTCCCTCGACGAAAAGTCGTCTCTTACTCTTCGGCCACAAACCGCTCAGACAACAGCAACTACGCAAGCACCAACGATTCAAGTCACGAATGAAAATGGAAGCACGGAGAAAAAACATCACCATCTTACGAAAGATCACGCCCCTCATGGCCATGAAAAACTGCAGAAGCGAAGCGGGAGCTTGTCAAGCAAGAAAGGGAGTGTGCGACGAAATCGAAGCACCAGCACCGGGCGGCGAAATATCAGCGGAGCGACGAACGTGGATATAGTCACGATAGTCGATGGCGAGAAATTCTTCACACCTCCTACGGACTCCCAAACCCGAGAACAATGGTTGAATGATGGCCGAGGTACGAATCAAGTGGGACTTGCCGTATCCCCTGACAACACGCCCGAGAAAAATTCCAACAAAGGACCTCCACCGCAACCCTTGCCTCCAAAGTCGCAACAGATGGCACACAAGGAGACCTCGTTGAAGCCCGCTGATCCCGATCCTGCGGTCGCGCAAGACAATCGACTGCCTCATGTATCGCCATACTCTTCTTCAACCAATCCAGTGACCCGATTCCCACACGGTCAAGAAAAGCGGCGAAGAATGACGATACTGGTGAAGGTTTGGTTACTCATCGCAGGGTTTTACCGAAGAGCGTCCATGTACGAGGATGCCAAAGGCGCAATTGAGGAAGCCTATAAGCTTGTCGAGAACATGGATGCGGATGTTTCAAAAGATACGACTGGTAATATTTCCATATCTCACCCAGGCCTGGGCGGCGGAAAGAGTGTCGCTGAGCTCTGGGGAGATATCTATTCCGAGGTACGTATTTCCAGATCCCTATCTATTAAAAGCACGACTAACACTTCACAGCGTGGTGCTCTTGCAGTCGCTGAGTCTGCACCGTACGTAGCACTCGCTCAATTCGAATCAGCCTTGAACAATTTTGCCGACCACCCAGCAGCCATTGTCGGCCTGTCGAATATTTTACTTGATATATATACAGAAGATCTTTTACCTGTGCCTTCCATACCCCCTCTCATTCCTTCCGGTCCCCTTAGCACACCGTCCGCAAGTACACTCAATACATCCGCCACGCCCGTTACGACCCAATCCTCCACTCCCCCTCCAGCACAAACACTGGGCCCACTAGGTTTGCCATCCGCGCATGCCCTCCCCGTCGTCAAACCTCTCGAGCCCACCGACTCGGATACTTCGACGCCCACAACCGCCACATCAAATCTCTCACCCTCTACTTCGAATAAGGAATCTTCTACTGCCCTGCTTGACCGTCTTGCAGCGCGCGATCGCGCCTACGGTCTACTCAGTGGACTGACGAAACTTGGCACAGGATGGAATTACTCCGAAGCTTGGTTCACGCTTGCGAGAGCGTATGAGCTTGGAGGGCAGGCAGATAAGGCTAGAGAGGTGCTTTGGTGGTGCGTTGAGCTCGAGGAAGGAAGGCCTATTAGAAGTTGGGAGGACGCTTGTAGCGGTTATGTTTTATAGAATCGTAGGTGTGGTGCACACACATTTTCAAATCAATGTCAAGGTGCGGTAGAGGGAACTGCGAGTTCGCATGATACCTTTTGGTTTGCAACGAGAAAGACGCCTTGTTCAGCCAGCGCCCAGGGAGTATAAACGAGGGAATGAAATGTTCGATCCTTTCAGTCTCGCGGTAACATCAGCATTTGCACACTGTTCTACATTCTCGTGCAAGGATCATTGAGACGGCCTCCTCCTGCCTTTGAATCTCAACAAATCGGGACCCGCCCCTCGTGCATACATTGCGCTTTAAGTGGATATTCGGGTATTGCGACGCTCAGCCGAAATGTTTAGACATCGACCCTGGCAGCCGTCTATCAGGCAATAACAGGCATCCAACGCCAGCATCGCGTACCGCAGCGTCACAGCTTCCGTGCCCTGCACAACTGATGATTAGTTTCATCTCTCACAGATCACATCGAGAACAAAGGTGTACAAAAGGAAACACAGGTCGCGCATCCTGTTTAACTCTGTTTCACACATAATTGTAGTGATGTTTGAGAATATGGGGAATCTTTCTTGGGAGCCACTAAGTGGCCCCGATCTGGCTACATTTGTTGTGGCGGTCTTCGGAGCTGTGTTTGTATATGTGAGCCCGTATATGTGAGCCCATATTAGTCTGATATTGATGTTGTATTGATCTTGGTTCAGGTGGTTTTTCTTTCGATCTATCGCCTCACGCTACATCCGTTGGCAAAATACCCCGGGTCTCGCCAAAATAAGCGCCTTCTACGGTGTGTCCTTCTACCTCACCATGGACGCCTGAAATATATTTTCACACGAAAGTTCAACGTAGTTGATGTCGTGTAACTCAATGGATCAATCACCATGCCATCGCCATCAACAATCTGCACTTGCATGGTGGCGCTAAGTCACTTTTGAGATGCCAACACGTTGACTGGACAAAGATATCAGAGCTTTGACTGTTGCCTGGATTTTGTGTGAAAGAGGATGCAAAAGCTCTCCTCCCGGCAGTATTGTCCAAGGCTGAGTTAAAGGTCACCGTTGCGGGGTTTCCATAGGTGTGCAGCACCTCTATCCTCCACGTTTCGTCAGTTGTTCCTGTTATCAAAGCAAACAGTCTCATTAACCTTTCCCGTCGCTCTTGATACAACTAATTTGTTTTGGTTCAAGAAGCTGCTATCACAATCATCATTTGTTCTGTTGCCAAGTCATTGAATCTCACTATCCAAACGCGAAATGTCAGTCCGTATCCTCTGCGTCGACAAAGACAACAATGACCAGCCCTTATCCTTCTTTGAGCTTCCTAACATCCCCCAATAGATATTAGACCATGCGCCTTCCGCGCAAGCCTACCTAGAGATCCTCTGCCTGGCCACCAGAAACAACACTCAAGAATTTCACACTCTCTTCCATGAAGTCGCTTCAGCAGGCTCATCCATCGCCAGTGATTTCGCTAAGAAAAATATCGGGGAAGGAAAAAAGCTCCTCTCTATCTCTGATATCAAACGCGACAATATGAACCTGCAAGCGCTAGAGCATGCCCTCCCCGACAAGATCAAGCACGCAGAGGAAACGAAGTACGTCTTGGCCAGGGCTGCACATAGGGATCTCTTCCAAGGCGTGTCAGACGTTCACATGTACTGGAGGTACATCATTTGTTTCCGTTCTTCCGTCAAAGCCGAACTCGACCGCTTACATAATGTGCTCCTCAAAGGCCATTTAAAACCTCCTCACTTACTCAAGGAACCGACGGCACAGATTGTCAAGCTCAATACGGACCTCGACACTTCTGATCATCCCCATCATGCGAAGAACGCAGGAATCATCTTTGCGGCTTTAGATAAATGGGCCAAGAACACGTTCAAGGACAAAGACAAAAAAAAGGACAGTACCGGATAAGGTGATGCGGTATGTGGCACTCGAAACAAATCTTTATTCTAGAAACGCAGTATCAAGCGTTGATTACGGGTGGCAAATCAGTCCATGGAATTCTATTCCGGAAAGGGGAAGGGGAAGATTAATTTCGTGGCGGGGTGGGAGAGTGGTGGGATAAGGTGGATAACTATTACGGGTGAAGACACGAGGCTGGAAGATGCGGCGAAGACGTTGGCGAAGTTTTGTTTGTAATGATGATGGAGGTTCTGAAGAGATTGGGGGTGGGGTATTAAAATGCCCTCATGTCCCAGGTTCTTGTTTTCACCTTCGGCGTTCGGCAGTTCGCAAGTCAATGGAATTGAAAGTTGAAAAGCAAAGAGGTTCGATACCATTAGCCAATTTGCAGGAGGACCAGCGTCGTCACCATTTATGTCTCCCTGTAGAAATCACCGCTGCATATGCCCATTTCATAGTTTCCCAAACCTCAGGCTATATCGTAGTAATGTCTAAACATGAACCGAGATCTTTGTTTCTTCGCAGAGCGTGCAGTCTCGTCTGGCCTCGTCAAGGACACCAAAACTGACTTCATAGCATTATACTGCAACTGGCCCTAGCCAGAGTACTCACAATTTGAAATGACAAAGATTAAGAGACCTTAAGCATCATGCACCCCATTTGAGTCTCGAAAAACTTTATATCTCATTTAGAGATACCGCATTAATTGCTTTAAGAGCCTACGTACCTATCTATCTATCATCGATTATACACGGCACTTTAAAAATCGCATAAAAATTCTAAAGTTTTTTAGTAAAGTATTCTAAATGACTAGCGTAATCCTTATTTAAAATATTTTGTAATAAAATATTCTTCAATTTCTTCGAATTTTAAAGTGCCGTGTATAAACGATGATACATAGGCTCTTATAAAGCAATTAATGCGGATAATTCCCAAAAGAAGGACCTAAATAGGCTTAGCTCTAGGGATGGGGGCCGCATTGTCGGCCGCCATCCGATCCTTGACCCGCTTAAACTCTCTGTACCCCTTCAACAAATGCATTTTTCAAACCGACGAAATGTCGTCTGGCACAGCCGACAGCCCAGATCCGGGACCGAAAGCTCTATTTGCGTGTTCATCGTGCCGAGCGCAGAAGAAGGGCTGCGATAAAACGTTGCCGGCGTGTTCGGCCTGTGTGCGGCTCCGACGGGTTTGCAGGTACTCCAGCGGCCCTGCTCTCCCTTCAATCCCTGGCGATTATCAAAAGCTTGTGGAGAGAGTGGCTCTCTTGGAGAATGAGATCAGTCGAAATCGGATGTTACCTGAAGCTCATCCAATCTCCATTCCCACCCACAAAACACCTCCTGTGACGTCAGGAGCAGGAAATAGACTCTCTCTACCAGATATCTCGGTATTCCCCTCATCATTCTTTCTTGATGTGGGGATATTCCAGCAGCAACGAATAAAGGCGCCGAAGCCGCGGATTACGGTCCCCGATGATGTCCTACAGGCAATCGGAGACGATATGGAAATTCGGACGACAATTGGCGCTCACTTTTTCTCAGTCTTCACTTGGATGGCAATAGTTTCCAAAAAGAAGCTACACCAAGACATTGGTGGCCAATTAACAGCCTTAGTAGCTGATGTTGCTTTGTTGATTCTATCGATGAAGCTTGTCAACGAAAAGCTTCCTGCAGGTCAGGAAAACCCCCGCACTCCTCTGTATACTCTGACAAAGGAGTTCTATTCGAGGGTGGAGTTGAGTGGGATCGGATCTATCCGTCCTTTGCAAGCCGGCGTATTGATTACACTGTATGAAATCGGACATGCAATATATCCTGAAGCGTACTTGTCGATTGGTCACTGCGGCCGAATAGGTCATGCCATTGGACTTCATGATACGGCAGGGGTGCCTCAGCTGGCTTTGGAACCCGAATCTTGGGATGAAATGGAAGAACGACGTCGGGTATGGTGGGCCGTTTTTATTTTAGACAGGAAAGTTTGCTGCTCACTTTCTGCGGAATGATACTAATTGGAAGCAGATACATGAACGTTGGAAATCCCACGCGATCACTAGTCCTAGCGGACGCTAGACGAGGAGATTATTTGCCTGTCGATGATATGGCATGGGAACAAGGAGTATATCTCTCCATCTTCATGGGTTATTTACGAGCACCTTGCTGACCTTTAGAAAGGAGAGAGTGGCAAGTGAACCCCTGTTCATCTCGTCCTCGACGAATATTGCGGCAGCACCCTTCGCTCGACTAGGCCAGGCATCTCACTTGCTCGGCCATGTATTGACGCACATCAATGACCGCGGTTATTCACCTAATGTTAGACTCGAAGAAGCCAGGCAACTCATTCGTGCGATTTTGGCGCTTTGTTCTTTTCTTAAAACCGAGACCTCAAGCGAAGTCACCAAAATATGTGTCCCAATGGGAGTCTGTTATAGGTGCGTCTCTATTCATAACCAATCCACCCGCATCGCATGCTCACAATTGCAGTGCACTCAATCTGCTCTACGACTACTGCACGAAAGCTGGATTGGGCAATAAACTATTGCCGGAGGAGAAAGAGCTGCGAGAAATGGGGAATGGTGGTCTCGACGCTCTTGTCCCTGAGATTGTCGGCTACGCAGCCCACATCCAGACAATCTTACCGTATTATATCGACCAAGCTTCGCCTCTCATTACCAACTGCCTTTACAGTACTGCCAAGAGACTCGTTGGATCTGCGAATCCTGATTTTTTTCGTGCTTTATCCTTTATAAAAGAGACACTTCATAAGCTTTGCTCGCGGTGGTCTGTTGCGGGTAAGTGAAGAACGTGGTCCTTGATCACCGAAACTAATATCAACGATTCAGGGGAATATCTCCAGTTACTGGATGGGATCGAGCCAACGATCGCAGTCCCAAGCGAGGTTCACTTGAATCCCGGCCCCGAGACCTATGAAGAAATTTCGTAGAGTCAAGACTCCTTCCGTCACCCACGGGAGAACTTCCTTCGCGGCTCTTACACCCTTTGCATCTTCGGGTTACCAAATTTGGGTCTAAGAAGCTCTTAACATGGACTGCTGCCGAACCAAAAGCGGGATCAATGAATAAGAGGACTCGCTATGAATCTTGATTTTTGTCGGATGAGCCTTGTTCAGGTGGGTATTCGATTTCCTAAAACTTTCACTATATTTTCGCTTTCTAATTATATGAATAATTCTAACTAGTGTGCTTCTAGAGCATGCAGCTCGGAGGACGTTGCAAATAAGGGTAAAACTTTCCCATTTTGCAGCTCCTTCGTCACCTGTACGGAAACTTCCCGCCATCGTTGCAAAGTATCTGCCTCTGCATCGAACGGATACAACCATCGATTCTAGAACGCTTTAGCAAGTTTCAAGATTTCTTCGGACTATTATAAACTCACCTTAATCTTCACGTCATCTGGATTGATCTCGACATCGTCGTCGAGATTTTTGAGAGCATTATGCCATCGATCTCGAACGTCTTCGCCATTCAACTGAGATTGGCGAACTCTGGCGAATCGGAGTTTCTCGTAGACTCGCGTCTAGAACCAAAATCAGCATAATTGCATTAACGACGCCACCTCAACCCACTGCAAGTGGTATATTATCTTTTCCAGCCAACTTGAGGCAGAGAGCTAAAACCGCGGCACTTTCGGTCGCTTGCGAAGCACCCTGGGCACTAGTTGGAAGGTGCGGATGACACGAATCTCCCAATAGGGCAATTTTATGGCTCCGGCTGATCCACGAGGGAATTGGATCTCGATAGCAAATCTTCCAATCCAAACACTCCTTCGTTTTCACGACTGCGGCGGCAATTCGCGGATCGCAATCCCTTACTATCTTTCTCACCTCATTCATATCTCCAGGTTGAAACCACGACTCCTTTATATCCTCGGTATCCTTGTGGGTTAAGATCCAGTTGAATTCGTCGCCATCTCGCAGCGTATTTTGGACCAGATGGACGTCATTCCCGATCCATATATTGACGCATTCTTTTTCCACGAATTCTCTACAAAGTGGATCTTCATTCAGGTATGCACCTTTAAAGTATGCACGAAAACATGCATATCCGGATGATTTTGGCTTATCTTCGAATCCTAGGACAAGCTCACGAGCCGTTGATTTGATTCCTGATTTCAAAGTGTCAATTAAAAGTCAACCATTTGGACCACGTGATGATCTCACCGTCCGCCGCAATGATGATGTCTGCTTTGTGTACCTCCCCATTACTCAGGGTCAATGATGGTTCATCTTCATCGTATGATACAACCTATCTTTTGTCAGCAACTCCTGCTCTAAACTTGTCCTCGATCATCTCTCACATTGCAACCCATATGAATCGGAACGCCCAACTCCCTGACCCTCCTCAAAAACTCTTCATGATAATCTCCTCTGTGTCCAATATACCCAGCCATATCCATCAAAGGTTGCTGAGCCAATATCTTTCCATCCTTCCATCTCCGAATTTGCATGAACTCACTCTTATTCCCGATCTCGATCAGGCGGTCATGCAAACCCCAGCGCTGAAGCAAACGCAATGCGTTCTCGCCGAGTCCGAGGCTATCTCCTAGACGATTGAATTTGCGGACTTTTTCGAAGATCTCGACGGAGAAGCCTTGCGCGTTCATCGCCATTGCTGCTGCGCAGCCGCCCAGCCCGGCGCCGACGATTATTACTGCGGTTGATTGTTAGTTGTAATCGATTGCAGATAACGGATTAGGTGGACCTTTCAAGGGCTCAGACATGATTTCCGGGTAAACAAATCAACTGCAACGGTACTGAATTTTCTGGCAGTTGTCGGGTGTGATTTGGAAGAGCTGCGACTACTGAGCCTGGCAACAAGGCATCGAGGACGGTTTCCTTTAGGCAAGCGGAATTCTCCCGGATTTAAGTTTCATTGGGAAAGTTCTGTGAGAACATTAGTTGAGCCCTCGCCCGGAGGTATGGGCAGAGTCATTTGCGTGTAAATGACTGCAAACCCCAGGAAGATCCAAACTGATCGGGGAGTGATAAGTGTTGGTGGGGGTAGCAATCCCCCACATCGGCTTGCCCCGCCAAACCTCCCACCATGCCTATCATGAGGTCGGAAAACCCCCCGACAGCAATGAAAACCTTTGTAACTTATGAGTAAACTAAGTCTTAGAAGGAATTGTTCCGCCTTCATAAACAATTCGTGACACAAATGCTCGATCCTCACTGAACTATATCCCAAGACTACACAACATCATGTCGAAACTCCTTGAGATTCCAAATTTGTCCTCGAAACACAGTGGGATTCCCGAACGACTTCGAAATGAAGCAAACTCAGCGAAAGAGCGAATTCATACCCTCAAGACGCTTCAGACTAGTGTTCCCCGTCGAGAACCTCTGAGGCTTCCGCCCAGTACCAGCCAAGAGAGGTTTGATAAGGCTATTGTTGCTTTGAAAAAGACGCTTGGAGAGAATGGCGTTGAGTTGAATAATAAACCATTGGTTGATGGATGGTATATGGAACATCCGTGGGTCCTTAACTTTCATCTATCTATTCCCATTTCCTGCCCATTGAAGCACGGAGACCGATTCTTGTTAAAGTAATACACACGATGCATACCACGTGGTCGATCAAGAGGAAATGGTTTGTAGTGCCATTGCATACCCATCATCCACTGCCGACGTACAGACGATTGTAAAATGGGCCAACGAGTTCACAATCCCCATCTATCCAGTTTCGATGGGTCGAAATCTGGGGTATGGAGGGGCTGCTCCTAGAGTTCCTGGATCAGTAGTCATTGATCTGGGGATGAAGATGAATAAGGTATTGAAAATAGATGGCGATAATGCTTCTTGTATGGTTGAGCCGGGAGTTTCGTATTTTAAGTTGTATGAGGAGATACAGCAGATGGGTAAGTGGTAATCATATTCCGTAGTTGGTGGAAATGATTCGTGATGATTATCTCAGGTCTTCCATTGTGGATTGATACCCCCGATTTAGGTGGCGGGAGCGTTCTGGGGAATGCCATTGACAGAGGGGTTGGGTTCGTCTTGATGATTCCTTGAAGTATGGGGTAGCAACTAACTTGCCCAGATATACTCCTTACGGAGACCATTTTGCAAATCACTGCGGTATGGAGATAGTTCTTCCAAACGGAGAATTGCTACGAACAGGAATGGGTGCGCTACCCGGGAAAGATGCAGCCGACAATCCCACATGGGAATCGTTCCAGCATGCCTTCGGGCCGTCTATTGATGGAATTTTCAGCCAGAGCAACTTTGGCATCGTCACAAAGATGGGCTTCTGGTTGATGCCAGCAACTGACCACCAATCATATATGATAACATTCCCCCGAGAGGATGACTTCGAGAAGATCGTAGACACCATCAGACCACTAGCCTTGAAGCGAGTCCTTGGAAATATCCCTCAATTACGACATGCAATCCAAGAGCTTGCAGTAACAGGGAAACCAAGGACTGAGTGGTTCACTGGCTCTGAACGATTCCCTCGAGAGGTAATACGAGAGGGCGTGAAGAAACTGCCTGTTGGAGATATCTCATGGGTATTTTACGGCACCCAATACGGTGACGAGCAATCCATTGCATCCCAACTCAATGCCATCAAAGCAGAATTTGCCAAAATTCCAGGAAGCAAATTCTTCCTTCCATCTGATGTGCCGGAAAACCACTACCTACACAGTCGCGTCCAAGTATGCAGTGGGGTACCAATCTTGAAGGAACTTGACTGGCTGAACTGGAAACCCAATGCAGCGCACCTCTTCTTCTCCCCCATCACGCCCACAAAATCCAAAGACGCACGAACAATCCACAACATTATCGACCAACTCCACGAGAAATGGGGGTTTGACACTTTCCCTACTCTCTGTGTTGCCGGACGTGAAATACACTACATCGCCAACATCGTCTACAATCGAGCAGATGACGACGAGAAAGCTAGAGCGAGAGGCTTGATGAGAGAGATGATTGCTGCTGCCGCAAAAGAGGGGTTTGGAGAATATAGAACGCATTTGTTGTTTGCTGATCAGGTTGCTGAGACATACGGGTGGAATAATGGGGCGCTAAGGAAGTTCAATGAGACTATTAAGGATGCCCTGGATCCGAACGGGATTTTGGCTCCCGGGAGAAATGGGATTTGGCCCAAGAGTTATAGGGGAAAGGGATGGGAACTTGTGGGTGAGAAGGCGATTGCCTCGACGAAGGCGAAACTTTAAAGAGCAAATGTTTATTGGCAAATTGGTTCTGCAGCTTGTCCGGAAACCTTTCGGGAATCGGTGGGTTTGCCCGTTCAGTGCCTGAAAATGACCAAAGACACTTCGTTCTGTCGTTCAGCTTTTGCGAGGGATTTTGACACTACAACTTCGCTTGATAGGGAATTCTTGAGACCCAAGTTGAAACTTTGCGCGGTTTCTCATCAAGTGGAAGAATAAGTATTAATCCTTTGGCTTAATTCAATAATCAGGAAGTCGCGGAGTCTTCAACTCGGTCAGTGAAATTGAGCAATTGAACTGTGAGGATATTCGGAATAGCTTTTAGACCATTGAAGCATGCTGGACCTTGTAGAACGATTGCTATCTTATTCTCCAGTATCCACAGTACAAGAATTTCTATGCCTCTGACCTTGAGGTCTCAATATTCTTCTTTCACAGAGCCTTAATTCCGCCGTTAAGCTTGAACTTGAACTCCTTCAACCCTCCAATCCCAACATCCACCTTGAAGACTCCACCACCATACTTCTTGCTCTCAACATCATTCTCATCCTCTTCACCTGCAGTCGTGACCCACAGTTCCGTACCAACGAAGACCGGACAAGTAATGCATCTCGTAGGATACTTAATCTCTCCCACGACCTTGCCCTCCGGAGAAATCCTCAACACTCTGCTTTCACCGTAGATTGCTTGCCAGATAAATCCATCTTCATCCATCTTGAATCCGTCTGGGTCTCCATCACCGTCATGTTGCCAGAACACTCGCTCATTGGTGATATCACCGGTTTTGGCAGAGTAATCGAATGCGATGATGCGCTTTTCGGTCGAGTGAGTGAAGTACATGGTCTTTTGGTCGCGGGACCAGCCGACTCCGTTGGGAATTGTGAGCGAGTGACGAAGAGCGGTTCGGGAGAGATCGGAGTTGAAACGGTAGAGGGTACCTGATTGCTAGTGTTAGATAAGAGACTTGAGGGACAAGGAGATCGGGATAGCAAGGAGATATGTAGGGATGGAATAGTTCGAGAGCGTAAAACACGTGGATACTGAAGACACCTAAACATTTCGGAATCTGATGTAGGCTCGTCTTCCTTTGCTCTGAATTTTCAGAGAATACAAGAAGAGCTCTGAGTTGACGAGAGAGCTCTCAAACTGAAAAGCTTAGATATCATTGTCCCCGCCAAAGAAAAGCTCCACTCACCCTCTGCCTGTGGTGGTCCAACCCAGAAATCATTCATAGTACCAATCCACAATCTCCCTTGAGGGTCAATCGCTCCATCATTACTCCGTAACCTCTCATCTTTCTCTTCGGTGTCATAGAACCTCTTCAACAACTCCCATTTCTCAGTCACTCTGTCTAACACATACACGCCACTCTTGCCACCGATCAAGATCTTCTTGGATGGATCGACGCCCTCAATATCTGCCGTAACACTAACTGGCATATCAAACTGGAGTGTCTTAAACGAGTCCGGCCCCACGGACAAGTCAACAGTATGCAATCTCTTCTTTTTGATATCGACGAAGCGGAGAGTATTTGTTGAGGCCTCGTAATATGGCCCCTCGCCCAAGCCACAGTGAATATTGAGATACGGCTCCGCAACCGTCCATGTCCTTATTCCCGCCATCTTTTCAGTCGTTGTTATGCAGAAAAAGGAGAGAGGCCACTGCCACCTGTCGAAGAATAGGATAGGGATGAGGTTTGGTTGACGGCGGGCCGGGGCGGAAAGGTTGGGGAGGAAGATTATGAAGTCATCGCGCGCCCGCGGCGGAAGCGAGGACGCTGAACTTTCGGAGTTCCCTCGACGCGCTTAACTTCAACAATTTTAAAAGCGTGCTGAGGACAAATAAAACGACTGAGGATTATTGGGAATGGCTTCAATGGGCAGATACACAAGGCTCGAGCGAGGGGGAAATGTTCTTAGAGAGGCAGGTCTTTTGGATATATATTTCACTTTTGTTCTGGCACAACTGTCTCGTTCGGTTGACGGGCCTCAATTCCGCTGCCAACGAGGCATTTCGGAGCCAACCTCTGCGAAGTCAATATGATCTTTGCCACTGTACTTCTCCTTTGCTGCATAGAGATGTGGCGCACTGACCCAATGCTGGCGCGGCTATTCTCATGGAGTTCTGCCTGTTTGTGGCATCTCGTTATATTGCGTACAACATCAGATATCTTATTCCATACATGGCACACGAGACCCAAGGGGTAATCCAAATCCGACTCTTTCCTCGCCATTGATACTTTCTGTTCTCTTGCTCTTGAGACATGTGCTTGGATCGTTCAGGCATGTCAAATTGCGGGCGCCGATGAACCTCATATTGAGTTTTCGTCTCGTCACCTTTTGGAAGCACGACCAGGAGCATCGTGGATACAAAAATTTGGCCATGACTTTAGGTTTGAGTTGCGTAGCGATCAAAACAATTGATATTGGGTATCCAGGACATTCTTTATTGAAGTATCTTCGTGATTGTTAAATAAAATTTTCATGGCATTGTGGTTGTTCATTTCGCTAGGAAAGGATATCCAACTCTTGCTTCCTCGTACTCGTTCCTCTCGTCCCAACTCTCATTAATGCTCCTTGTCAAAAATAGACTTTAATACTTCTCGTCTCCACAAAGTGTATTTGGGAAAGAGGGCAATTTCATTTGGTGTCAGTCAGTTCCAAAGCACGGATCAACATTGTCTTCGAGCGTGAACTCACAACGAGCGCGTTCATGGTTGAATTAGAGTATTATACCGCAGTAGAGCTGCAGCCTCGCAACAGCGACTAGTTCAATGCACAGCATCTGTACATGCTAAAATAGATGGTCATGGGACTGACCACGAAAGTTGCCGTGCAGGGAAACCTTTATCAACAGATGAACTCAGGGATTTTCCAGCTGTCCGGACTTGAGATGATGTGCGATACATAACTTTGTTTTCCACTGGACTCAGATAAAAACTGAACACTGCATGACGCAGCCTTGGAGAAAAGCTCTTGGACTGAGGCTGGACTGAGGTTAATAGGGGATGAAATACAGGGTCTTTTGGTTATCATATCTGGCTTTTTTTGATCCGCCTATCAGCCACGCTAGGAACGAAAGACAAAATAAGACGCTAGAACGCCCAAACAAAAGAAACAGAAACATTCTCTGACCGCCACAATTATTAAGGACCCTCCATTAGACAACGCCCATGGCGGCCATTGTTGCGTAAGGAGGACGGTGTGCGCCAGTGGTGCTTGCAATCACAATTCGGGCGACTTTCTCACTTGCGTTGATCGCACGTGCATGAAATAATCGCGCCATCTCATCACATCACTTGAAATGTGCGCAAGAACACGACATGCCAACGTGCATACCGGATCTAAAACGATGTGGCCGGCAGACCGCTGTTCGGCATTCAGAGCAAGTAAAAGCGCCCTAATGCAGACGGGGAGTTTGCGCTGTCATTTCAAACCTGGACCTAGTTTCTCTGCTAAAGGTTTTTAGATATTATCGTGAACTACGTGACAAATACTAGGGGGTCCCCGCGGGACAATCGCTGAGCTACGGTACAAAGTGCCTCACTGAAGTAAAGGCCAGCCTCTCAGGGGACAGGGCACGACCGAGATGCACAGATCATTGATTATGCAAAAAAACAAATATTCCGAACGCCTCGTGCTTCTTCATGCATGTTTGAGTCGTCGGCTGTATGTCTTTGAGTAACGTTCGGAAGGAGAGTTTAGTCATGTTTTGTGTCAGGGTCTGGACATCAGAGAACGTGGGATTGCTTCTTCGCGGAACACACGGGAAGAGTAAAAGAAAGCCTAGAAGAAAACCAGGGCTTTGGAAGCTGTCCATTCTTTTGCAGTTGTGCTACGTACTTCAAACAAGGATTTCGATCCTGATCATCCAAGTCGACTCATCACAGTCACACCGAGTTTCTGTGCCGCTTCTCCAATGCGGTCATGAAGGCGAAGCGTTAATCCCAATAGGTCTCTGGTCATCGTGAGGCTGTTCCTGAGCCTTCAACAGCAGATCTCAGCCGATCTTTTGCTTCAAAGTTCAAACCTCTCTATTTTCGTCCTTTATGCGGATATTTTTTAAAAATGTCCGTTTCAAGCAATTACTCCACGCAATCACATTACAGTCCAAGCACATGACTGGCCTGACATGCGCGTCCGTTAACACTACTGTATGCTGTATTCTGCAGTTGCGGGGATTGGAATGCAGTCTTCGTGGGGTGGGTGGGACGCGGGAGGCCAATCAACAGAAAATGCAGGTTTCGCCTCGTCCCAACTCTGAGCATCTCTGGCTGCCTCGTTTTTGGCATGATAAGGAAGATGGGTCGCCTTGAGGTGATGATACTCAAACGTCCAGATTCGAACGAATATGATGTGATTTGCCTCGCATTGATCGCTTGGATGACCTCACTCTCAATTCCGAGGATCAAAATAGTACATCTCCAGACTCCAATTTCCAGACTTTGGATACTTGATGGAACAAGCTCAATTTTGCACCCACCAGCTAGTCGGCTCAATATGGAGCTGAGCTGCTGCGAGCTCTCCAAGAAGGGTAAAAGAAGGTCTTAACTCTCCGAAGTTCGATCTCTGATGACAAGCCCCTCGTTCGTAGCCGAGGTTCCAGAGCTAATTGAGATGCGGCAGCAAGGTCCCGTTGGCTAGTTTTGGCCGCTGTTTGAGAAATGAACGGCTCTCGGGAGAGGTGATCCAGAAGTGCGGTGAGGCGGGTCAGCATCGACTTACGCTAAATTACTGTACCAACCAGTTGGGTTCTGCTCTGAACCCTAAAATCTCGGCGGCATCGGAGTTATTATTCTCGAGATGGGAACAAGGGACGAAGAGGGTTGCGATTTTGGGAGACACGAGGGACTTGAACCTGAAAACGACGGAATAAAGAGGTACTCCAGCTCTCTGCAGGAAGTTCACGGTCTCCATAAGGCCTCAAATATATCGGAGCAAGGTTGCAGATTCTGCGAAATACTAATCGCTTCATCGAGATGTCGCGTTGAGTGGAGCCATTTTGAGTTTAGGAACGAGTGCAAAGCAGGAGATCCCTGATTCGGGACTCGTCGCTCGCAGATGCAGCAAAATTTCTCTCTTATCTGAAAACTGCGATGATCTTCAATCTTCAGCAACTCATAAACAGGATGAAAACATCCCGTCGCCCATCTCCGCAGGCTTAGCAGGAACTTACACTAAGAAAAGTTGGCCGACGATCCAAAGTTCTACTCCGGTTCGACATCAAGTTCGAGGGTTGCAAGGCGTCCAGTTTAAGGCCCGCATCCGAAGGAACTCTAGCCCGACTGATAATAATAGCAGGCTTTTACCGGCTGTTAGTGGAGGCCCGGACGACCTTTCCTGGGGCCGTGAAGGAAACACAAGACCAATGGTGATTGTCGTTTAAAGACATTATGGCGCACATAATTACCGACTTGAGACAAGATCGCGGTTCTGGTAACTGTTGGAAATTCGAGGACGGCCGGAGAATGGCTGACACTTAACGACCGCTGTCACGCACCATTCACGCCGAATCACACTCGTCGGCGTTTCATGATTGCTTTTGTTCACCCCAGCCGCTGACGATCCGTCGTGAACCTCATCCGCGTCATTTCAACTTCTTGTCGACTTTCGAGTTTTGAGAGATCAGACCTCGAAAAAGAATCTGAGAAGGTTGATCAACCATAATCAGGATATCTGGATCTGCATATATCTCGTCCCTTCCCGATTCTAGCCCAGATTTTCATTAGACCATCATATGATATGTATGATCTTCCAAGTCGACGTCAGGTACACATACAGCACGCGTTGCTTTGGGCCGCCATGCGCATCACACATGCACAACGGTATGGATTGGCGGAAGAAATCCCAATCGCTACTCTTCAGCGGCACGGCGCGTCGCATGACTTCTCCAGTAATATATATCCTATCAAGATCTCTTGATGAATAGCAAGAGCCAGGTAGAGGCTTTTCTGACCATGCATTTTCTTGCGCAATAGTAATGTTATCCTGCTGGTCATGTTGGTCAGGATATGAACTATTGATCAGTCACTCTCAGGGCAATTGCTAAATGGGACCTGAGTCTGCTGTTCCACCGACCTTCTGGAAGTCCCAATCGGGGATGTCCTCCAGGATTTCAAACTCACAGATATCAGTGCGCGGGCTGAGCTACTGCAGCTCATCTTGCTGCCGCTCCCCAGTGCTCTGGGCCAGCTTACGACAAGAAATGTGGAATGCTGATGGACCTGGGGGCCATGCAATGGATGACCGGATGACCATCTGACCTTCCCTTAGCATGGGTTGAAATTATTTGTATTAAGATTAGCGATTGAGGTCTTCGATGCGAACGGTGCCGGTCTTTCTTTTTATGAAAAGGAAATGGGCAATTTTGAGTGCAATTAGAAAGTCGGATGTGTCGACACGAAGTGATTAGGAGGGGTATATGCCGACAAGGGCCACTTTCAGTTTCCTACATCATTCTGCAGTTGTTCCTGTGCATCGCCCCTTGGAGGGCTTCCCTCTAATGTAGGAGTTATCATGGGTGTAACCTGGGGTTCTCGTGGTTTTCTGGGATCATTGGACTTGATTCCAGCGATGCACAGAAACAAACCCTGCCAGCACAAGTTATTTAAATTTTGACAAGGGATCAAGGAGGCCCCAAGTGAACGAATCAGATATGGCTGCAGATTGAAGACAGAAAAGGATGTCGGTTCATAGGGAAGGCACCCACCAATAATGCCCATGAAATCAAGAAGGATTTCCGCTCGTCCTTACGATGTTTGTTCTTCAGCGATTCCAAAGACTCGGGAGCAAGCCTTCGGATTCCCTTCAGGTTACTGAGAACGGTAGGCAACTTCACTCGCCTGTTATTACGCCTCCCAGCGGCTTTTCAGAGCGGATGAACGCCTAAATTAAGAAAGTGGCTTCCCAATTGAGAGATCTGTGAGGCAGATGCATCGGCGACAGTGTTCTTCCAGGTCCGGTTTGCAGTCATTCATTCGTAAAGTTACCAACCAATTCACCACACTATTTCGACCTGCAGGCAACGGATATACTAATGCACAACGATACGGTTTTAATCAGTTGTGCCAGGGTGTAATCTATGAATATTCCCTAGGCGGAAAACAGCACCTGGCAAAAGAAAGTGAGCTCGGCAACAGCATCGCCAAGGGCAATTTTAAGATAGTCACGTTTGCCAAATTAATTACAGGGCTTCCAGGACTTCGTGGTTCATCGTTCAGCACGTTTCGCCAGCGGGCTACTGCGGGTTAATCACCAAAGTTTAGAACAAGTTAATTCCAGAGTCTTTTACCGTTAGGCA
Organism: Gamarada debralockiae; assembly: GCA_002803225.1. NCBI lineage: Eukaryota > Fungi > Ascomycota > Leotiomycetes > Helotiales > Hyphodiscaceae > Gamarada > Gamarada debralockiae. The sequence goes on along the minus strand of NXFV01000570.1, from coordinate 39,073 downwards.
CTGCGCTGGGCGCTGACAGCGCTGAAGAACTACGCTGAGAGAAGGTTGGTCGTGTCTCTTCAGCGCGCTGAAATCAAAGTTGCTAACGGCGACCTGAGGCCTAACACGTCCAAGTAGGATGAACCATCGGCGACACCTAGCCTGTTAGAAGACTAGGTCACCTCCTGCTAGCAGTTTCCATATCCATTGCGCCCGTTAGTGCCAAGTACCCATAATATAACGTGATACACAGGGGTTTACCTGCGCATGGTCTCCCGTCTTCCGCGCGAGTTCCACATCCCAGTGCCAGCAAAAGTTTCCTGGGAAAAGCTCCCTTGCCCCTCGACGGCTTGTTCGAGCACCACATCCTCTGAGCCTGCTCTGGCCCCGGTACCTTGGCTCCTCCGCTACTGCAAACCAACGCCTGCAGCCTCGAAAGCACCCCAGCTTGCTCCTACCAAAAAGACCCGCTACGACTAGGACCCTGGACGATTCATGATTCTTGAGGATTTGGTACCGTAAATGAGCAAGTGTCTGTGGGTATGGGCGTCGGACTGGTTAGATTCGAAGTCCACAAAGCTTGGGTGCTCCCCGAATCAAGAACAATGCTGGCAGATGAAAGAAAGCTGCGTAAAGCTAAAAGCGTCATCCAACATCATCCCACAGCCATAAGAGACCCAAGATATTTTTATATGAGGGCGTTGCTTCAGCCTATAGAATATTACACAGGCTCGAGAGGCCTACTATTACTCAGATCAATCAGCTTTTCCCGGCCAGTCGCGAAGCACAGTTGGACTTCAAGCTCATGAGTGGTCCGTCTATCTCAAGCCCTCCCCACTTCTTGGTAAGTCTGCGTCCTTTTCTCTGGTTTTGTTATCATCGCCGGTTGTGCTATTACATGCGCGCAAATAATCTAATCCAAGTGATTTTGACAGTGATCACCTGTTCCAAACCGTACCAACAAACTGCATTCCTCTTCCAAGCAAGTTCCCTCGATCACGTTCATCGTCTCCCGCACATCCTTGTCAAACAACTCATCGCACAGGAACAACACGAGTACATCATAATAGAGCCCTGGTGCGGCGCACGAGCAATGCTCTGCACTTGAACGGTTCAGACGAAACGGTTAGAGCCAAAACGCTCGGAATAGCAATCAGCGCTGACCTCTCAACGCTTGCTGGGAAGCCTAACCGGCGAGCCCGCAACCATCATTCGCTCTGGCTGTACAAGGTTTCCTCAGTCGCCCGTCGTGCGAGAGTTTTGTTACTTTTGCTGCAGAAGAATCACAGACCTCACCAAAACTAAATCGATTTCCGAGACTACAGTCGCCAGAGATTCTCGAAAAGCGTCTTGCTGATTTCGTATCTAAGCTTAATAGCTACCAGCAGAGTTGGGAAGGCGCGGGGAAACGTCAATGTCCCGGTCCTCGGGACCGTCCAGGGTTAGGGGATCAGGACTCGATGTCGCAGCGGCCTTCTGCGTCTCGTCCTGCATCTCGCTCACCTCCAGATGGTCAAAATATCACTTTACCGCCTGTACAGCTTCGAGATGATGCCCAACAAGGAGGGCAACAAGTTGAGCCTCAACTAGCGGAGCAGCTCGAAGGTCGAGGGTTTCCTTCGCAAGCTCCGCAACTATTGCCCTCTCCTCAATATGGGCGACCTCTTCAACCGGCGCCATCTGGAGACGACTGGAGATCGGGACCATCTAGAGATCTGGGCGTTCATTCAATATTGAACCCGACAGAACCAGAAGGCACACCATCCTCTGGAAGTAGAGTGAGTGGCGGCGAGACAGAGTCGCCTCTCTCAGCAGTTGGACCTCCTTCGCAATTCGGCGCAAGCCCTTCAACAGCTTCACAACATACGTTTCCCGGTCAGCAGCCAGCTACCGGTACTCCGCCGATGCAACCAAGCTACAGCGCGACATTTCCAAGGGCCCGGCCCATTTTGACTCCAAGATCACCTCGGAATGTCAGTATTGGGCGAGGCAGGGGGCAAGCAACCATTGATGCAGCGCGATCTCCATTCCTATCTGGGCGGAGTCGTGCATACACTGCTGAACCTGGCCAGTCGTCAGATGTACCGCCAATGCCGACTCCTCCTGGACAAAGCCAAAGCCAACAGCATTACGGCTTTCCACCTCCAGCTTCAACACCCCGGCGGACAAGCAACACAATGCAAGCACCAGGACGTACTCCACATTCCCAAAGCGCCAGTCCCAGCATCTCCCAGTCGTCGCAAAATCCATCATCCAGCCAAACATCACCAGCCTCCTATCTTTACAAGGGAGGCCCACCTCCAAGCACCCAAGGTTATTTCCCCGGCTCGACTTTCGCACAGGCAGGAGGAGGGATGCAATTTGCAGCAGGACCAGGAGGACAAGCAGGCACATCATCGACCACAGAAGGTCCGTACAGCGCTCCTCCACCTCCATCCCAGCAGCAGGCCCAGCCTGGCAGTAGTAGCACAGTGAGCAGCGCGCCTGCTTCTGCATCAGCATCTGCAAGCAGACAAACGTCAGCCTCAGATCCCATCCAAGTCCTGACAATAACCACGTCGCAAGGCATCTATAACGTGCCCGTGGACGTTCACCAAGCGTCGCGGTTAGCTGACGAGAAACGTGCACGCAACGCAGGGGCCTCGGCGCGATTCCGTCAAAGAAGGAAGGAGAAGGAGCGCGAGGCGAATACGACGATTGAGAAGATGCAGAGCCAGAATCGAGATTTGGAGCGCAAGGTGCGGGAGTTGGAGCAGGAGAGGGACTTTTATCGTGGGGAGAGGGATCGGTTTCGCGATGTGGTGTTTAGGACGCCGGAGATGCGCCATTTGGCTATGCAGGCCCCACCCAGTCCGCAGAGTATGAGGACGGGTTCGTTTCAGGGACCTGGGATGACGCTTGGGGGTCCTCCGCCTCCACCTCCTTCGCAACAAGGGCCGACGATGGGATTTCAGCAGGAGACGCCACAAGAGCGAGCTCCGAGAAGGAGGAGGACGGACGTTTCTGGGGACTTCACTAATGTACCGTATACACTTCCTCCAGCTTCAACGCTACCTCCAGTTCCAGCTCCTGGATATCCGCCTGGAACTACGAGTTTACCGCCTCTGCGAATCGATAATACTGCCGCACAGCAGAACCCAATGACGGGACCGAATATTGCGCCTGCGACAACTGCTGAGCCGCCTCCACCGCCTTATGATCCGTATGTGAGAGGTCCGTCAGGCACGTATGAGAGGGGCTGGCCGAGCGAAAGAGGTGGAAGACGATAATCACCTAATATGCCAACTTCCGGCGTTTTCGAGGGACGACGAGACGTCGAATAATGTTATGTTCGACACATATTGTGATGGAGAACAGCACATCACCACTACATAGCATCGCACCGCATTTTCGTACGCCACTGTACCTATCAACATCACCATAATTATAGCGCCTTGCTGAGCGAGCAAATTTGTTCATTTGTATACTTCTACACTACGTACCTGCTATTTTCCGTTTTGTTTTTCATCAGCGAGCAAAGATTCCAACAAGAGGCTGCATTGATCGGGCAACCGAGATATTTCCATTCGAAGTTGTTTTATACCCCCTGGTGGCATGTGCTATTCTCCTGTTCAACTATCTTGCTTATCTCTTTCCTTTGGCTTATAATCCGTCAGTCAGGAGTCCGGGCAGAGTATCGTTTGGGATCTATTTGTCTATCAGGTGTTCCTGGGCGGCATATTGTTTTCTAGGTGGGAGAGGAGGAAAGGAAACGAGGGTAAATGAGGAGGGGAGTCTTGGAGCGGCATTTTGCTTTGAGGTGGGAGTGGAGGAAATACCGAAGGAATGGACGGGACTATAAGGAGACTGGGTGGGGAAGGATATACAAAAGACCAGACTGTACAACGACTGTATATTTTATAAGCCAGGTGTTATTTTGGATGGGTTGAGAGCTGGCAGTCAAATTTATATTGTTGCCCGCCATAACTGGACTTTTTGGGCTTCCAGATCCGTGAGATTTGAGACCGAGATGCCTTCGTAGACCGACTTCGGTCTTCGTGATTGTTCTGCACCTTTGCCAACAGCTTGGATTTGCGTCAGTATCGGCCTTTACCAGTTCTCAATTCCCCCTACAAGGATCTTCTACTGTTGAGGTTCGTTTTAAAACGGTCTTCCTGCAGGTCGATATCGCGTACGTAACAGCTGAGGATCACGTGTGAGGGGAAGCTCCCGTCCCGCTAGACTCCAGATTATTTTTAGGGCCGGCTGCTGAGAAGAAAACCTCCGATGGTCCTGGCTTTTTGCTCCTTCCCTTCCTTGTTATCTATCTACCTCGCGATAAAACTCCTAGGAAAGGGCATTGATCGAACATCCATCTTTCACATTCTCTTAGTCATTTCAAGATCAAAAGCCTCAAAAGCTCTATCACAAAGTCCCATTCCATTGGAGGCTGGTTTATTGCGGGGATATCTCCCACCTCGCTGTAATAGGCAGTTCTATCCTCAAATCACGGACTCGGAGAGCTCACTTCCCTTGTCGCAAGCTTTATCCACTCGAAAAGGTAGTTATTTGGGACCACCACTGCAGCGTGCCCCGCTTTCACACCACCTTTGAAGCTGCTGCATCACATAAAATCTTCCTCGATCGTGGAGCATCGTGTTTCCTTTTTCTTTTGATGTCTAAATTCCTTCTCACTCTACCATCGCAGCTTCGTCGAGCAATCTTTCAACAAGCGCGATCTCAACTCTGCCATCCACAATCAGCTCCCCACTTTCGACTCTGCTTACCTTCTCCGACGATCAGCATCCAGATACCACTTCGCAGATCATTCCGCACATCCGCCAAGATGTCTGACCTCTCAATCGAACTCATTGCTCCCAATGGCAGAAAATACACTCAACCAACTGGTCTCTTCATCAACAATGAATGGGTGAAGAGCAGCAATGGCCAGAAACTCACTTCCATCAACCCAACGTATGTTGCCCTTTACCCTCAGCATCTGCATCTGCTGACAGCTTCTAGCGATGAATCCGAAATTGCCTCTGTCTACGCCGCAACAGTCGAAGACGTTGATACCGCCGTCGTAGCCGCCCGAAAAGCCTTCAAAGACCCCTCCTGGCGCGACCTGGCTCCCACCGACCGCGGCAACCTGATGATCACCCTCTCCGACCTCATTGGCAAGCACGCCGAAACACTGGCTACAATCGAGACATGGGACAACGGAAAGGTGTACACAGATGCACTGAACGGCGATGTCGCGGAGGTTCAGGGTGTATTCAAATACTACGGCGGATACGCAGACAAGATTCACGGCCAAACAATCGATGTCGGACCTGCGAAGTTGGCGTATACGATTAAGGAGCCGGTTGGTGTGTGCGGGCAGATCATCCCGTGGAATTATCCTCTTGCTATGGCGGCTTGGAAATTGGGTCCTGCGCTCGCATGTGGAAACACTGTTGTCATTAAAGCTGCTGAGCAGACTCCTTTGAGTATTCTCTACTTGGCGGAGCTGATCAAGGAGGCTGGATTCCCGCCTGGAGTGGTCAATATCTTGAACGGATATGGAAGAGAGGCTGGAGCTGCTATTGCAACTCATTTGGGAATTGATAAGATTGCGTTTACTGGTAGCACCGGAACTGGAAAGGAGATCATGAAGATGGCTGCGGTTAACATGAAGAATATTACACTGGAGACTGGTGGAAAGTCGCCACTTTTGGTATTTGATGATGCAGATATGAAGCAGGCTGTTAAGTGGGCTCACATTGGTAAACCAAAGTTATCCCGGTGCACTGCACTCACTAACATCACGAAGGTATCATGTCCAACCAAGGACAAATCTGCACGGCAACCTCTCGAATTCTCGTCCAAGAAGCCGTCTACGAAACTTTCATCGAAGCCTTCAAGAAACAAGTCCAAGAACTCTCCGTCGTCGGGGACCCCTTCGCCGAAACATCCTTCCAAGGACCCCAAGTTACAAAGACACAATACGAGCGGGTCCTCGGATATATTAAGGCTGGCAAGGAAGAAGGTGCAACACTCGTTTCCGGCGGAGAAGCATATACAAAAGCTACACCCTCATCAAAAGGTTTCTTCGTAATGCCCACAGTGTTCACAGGCGTCAAGCCGAGCATGAAAATCTACCGCGAGGAAGTCTTTGGACCCTTCGTCGTTATTGCGTCTTTCAAGACGGAGGAGGAAGCCCTAGATATGGCCAACGATACCACATATGGTTTGGGCTCTGCCGTATTTACAAAAGATATCACGAGAGCGCATAGAGTTGCGAAGAGAATTGAGGCTGGTATGGTGTGGATCAATTCGAGCAATGATTCGGATTATAGGGTTCCGTTTGGTGGTGTTAAACAGAGTGGTATTGGACGGGAGTTGGGCGAGGCGGGGTTGGCGGGATATACACAGACGAAGGCTGTACATGTCAATATGACCGGAGAGTAAGTGTCGCACATGATTGAACATGAGCATGATGAAGCATTACGGGAATGAAGCTTTACGTGCAGATTGAAGCTGTGCAATAGGAGCCATGACCTCGCAATTAAGAATCAAAAAAACATGCCTTGGTGTTGCACTGTGAAGCCGGACCAGGCCTTGCGGACGATCTAAATTGTACGGCGAAGTTGTCTTTCTCTTACTATTAGAATTACTGTTATAAATCTCTTCCTGAACGTTAAGTTGTAGACACCAAAAGATCAGGGAGATCTCCCAGAAGCAGTCCTGTTTGTGGCACGCCACGGTCAACCGGTACTTCAGCACCAGATTACGGCGACTTTGTCAGTCCTTTACTCTCCTTCGATCCCCAATTTAGCCATCATGCAAACGAGACTAAATTTTCGCTGTCGCGGACGTCATCGTCACACCACCTCGTACCGACTCTCTTCCGCTCCTTGAGATTCGATAGGGAAAGATCATCTGCTGAAGCTTGGAAAGGGAATTAAGGAGTTCGAGCGGCCACTCCCGTCTCGTGAAGCGAATCCCCTCATCGATCCATAGATATACACGAGGAAAGAGATCAAGAAACTACTAACATATCGTCTTAAGAATATCGAAGTTTAACAGTATCTCCTCTTTCCCGGGTTTTCGCAAGATTACTAAGTGTCTGGGGTACCTTCATGCAATTTCCCCTCATCAGATTCCGCGACGTCGTACTCATCTTTGCGATCGAGAGGCACACAGTGCATCAAATTCGCTGGAACACCACCATGCCACAGCGAAGTCGCCTTCTCCAATCACTCACCACCGTTCAAGGCCTGACATCTTACCGGTAACCATCCTGGAAATGACCAAGGCTATTATATATCCTTTCCTCTCTTCATGGAGGGCAGCACGTACCGCAATCGAAGCAATCTAAGAGCTTTATCTGCGAGGGACTCGTTAGGACATTTCCTGCTGGGCCAGAAGTGCTTTCCATTATGAGTCATTTCTGGTCTGTCAGGGTTGTTTTCCTGTCTCATTGGAGATGCTCATAGCTTGCGCCAAGTATTCCAGGCTTTCTGTTGATAATGTTACTTTCGCTGTTGTCCGTCACTCGGCGGCCCAGCAAATGAATCCAGCGACGATGACTTCCTGTAACAGCCTTCAATCGTTCTCGTTATATGAAACAAGCTGGGCTACGTTACCAAAATGGTAATCCAATCGTTCTTCGCAGTATGAAGTAGTATAAGATTGTTGGTTGCTCTCCACGATTCAATCCCAGATTTCACTCTCTTTCACTTTAGGATTCCTCTTGGCCTTGATCGATACTTTCCACTTTCTACTGGCTTCGTCTCCAATCACATCTTTGAAATGACGTTTCTCAACCTCCATATAAACTGGCCTCATCACAAATGGGCGCTCTTCTATTGCTTGATATCGACAATCAGAGCCCTTTGCTATCGGCTACGACAATATATTACACTGGCATTCAAGGCATGAAAGCCTTCATTCGCGACTATGGACGCTGGACTGCCGATGGAACTTATTCTCTTTCCACAGGATTCCTCTCCGTCACAGCATCTCTCATCTACGTCGGCGAGTTCGTCGGGTCCTGATCACAGCACCGATCAATGAAGCTAGAGGCCGCAAAGCAGACTTCCTGTCTGTTTCCATCTATATCATCATCGGTGCCATCGCCCAACCCGTCTCATCTGGAACCTATGGTGTCTTCTGTGTCTGTCGCGTATTCATTGGCCTGGGTATCGGACCTTCACAGCGACTTGTCTGATCTATATCGGTGAAGTTCATCTGCTGAGTTCCGAGGCGCAGCACTCATGATGTTCCAATTCATGCAGTCGCTCTCGCAACTAGCCGTCTCTAGTATCGATCAAGGCACTGAATCCATCGACAGCGCGAACGCCTATCATATCCCTATGGGACTGCTCATCCTTCTCCCTGGCATGATGCTCCTTTCTCCTGCCTTTGATCCCGGAAGCCCCCGTGGTACATCTATAAAGGCAGACACGAGAAGGCGGACTTGGCACTGCAAAAGATCAATCGCTCTATGCCTGGTTAATGACTCGGCACACGATATGAAGGTCATTGATGACCAAGTCACCATGGAGCGGCAAATGGCTGCAAAATCTACTGGGAAATCTCTATTTCAAGATCCGGTCGAGCGACGCAAACTTATCTATTCGTGCGGTGCGATGTTCGCGCAACAGGTCAACGGCATTTAACTCTGGTATACGTATGGCGTTGTATTTGCCCAGCCCCGTAAGTAATTCTTGGAGATCCCATTTTCTTCATGTGCGAGAATATTTGGGGTTGTTCGAACTACCTATTTCTCTTTTGAGCAATACTGATTCCAACATCTTCCTCGTCGGCACCGTTCGATCCTTCACCATCAACACTATCACCAACGTCCTCCAAATCATCGCAGTCGGCCTATCCGTAATCCCCGGCAACAAAAAGCATTGTCGAGTTAATATCCTAGTCTGTACAACGGGCATGTTAATCTCCCTGATCGTCGTCGGAGGTCTGGACACGACACACGGCGGGAGTCCCTTCGCCCGTCCCGTTAGCATACCTTCGTTACCTTTTCATACATCAACATCATCTGCCTCAACATCTTCATCGGTACACTCTCCTACACTATCGCATCTGAGATGGCGGCCGGTCGTAACAGGAATAAGAACGCGGCTTCCGCTATCCGGGTGGTCTTCTTTACCGTTTGGCTGCTGGCTTTTGTCAGTCTGTATCTTTATTCTTCTGCGAATCTGGAGCCGATGCTTGGGTTTGTTAACGCTGGGATGACGATGTTTACTTTGGCTTATGTTTGGTTTGTATTGGTGAGACTAGGAGACGGACGAATACGGTGATTGATGGGTTCTTCTTGGAACATGTTCCGGTGAGACAGTGGAGGACTCATGTTTTTGCACTTCTCGAGATGGACAAGGAAGTGAGCCAGAAAGAGACTATTGCACACTTGGAGGTTGAGTCGGTTTAGTCAAGGGGTGATTGGGGCCACTGAAAATCAATGAACGAATCGGAGCAGCGCTCTTCCCATTGTTTATACGGACGGTTGCTGCAATTGTACATGTGATGTGGAGATACAGTTGTATGCCGCAGGAATTGGAATGCAAGGTATAAATCATGCAGCCGGCCTCAGCGATCAAGAAAAGCTTTTCGAAGAGCTAAACCCTATTCCTGATATTATCCCATTTCCTTCAGTAGCTTGTTTCTAGGCGTGTCATTAGTATTATACCCCAGTCAGGTTGAAAAGCTTAGAATAGCCTACGATCGTTCCAATATAGAGTCCCTAACGAAATCGTCAGTCCGTGAAATCTCTGCAACGAGTATGGGAGGGTGGACTTACCACTCTGTACCTCCGGGCCGGTGGCTGCGAAAATCCAGCCAAATTGCAACTTGATATACTGCATTAGATGTGACGCAATTTTAATATGGCCGACGTCAGTTGGGTCTTGAAGACAATTAGCAAACGGGCAATGTTCGCAAAATGGAACTGGAAGTAAAAAGGGGAACGTACGATATTGCGGGCCCTGTAACATTGGGTTAGTCTAAAGAACAAAAGGCTCGAAATAGGGGATACATACGATATCGTTATGCTGCATGATACCCGTGGTATTAAAATAATGCACAAATCCAGCGGGTTTGAAGTGTTCATACACCGCAAGGATGTCTTCGATGAAGGCGCCGCCTTGAGCCCATGTGTTACCATCCTGATAAAAGCCATTCCAAAGCGAGATAAGAATGATCTGAGACTTCGGCCAGATTTGATGAATGCTGTTGACGAGTTTGATGTAATCGTTATAGTAGACAGTGCCGGAGACATTGTTGTATGTGTTGTTGTCATTGGTACCTAAGTTTATTATTACGAGATCCGCGGCTGGATGGGCCTTGAAGTTCCAGGGCTCTGGATTGTTTCCGTATATCTCCTGAGCCCTGGGAGATGTGTCGGAAGTCTGGTACCATTGGTACATTTGCCCGCGTGGGTTCCCCCAACAGTTTTGATCCTGTAATGCATATTGGTCTCCTGCCATAGCAACCTATCGAAAATTACTTACGACCAAGCAAATTCCAGGGTAGGCAGTGATTGAGAACTCAACATTTCCGAGACCTTCTCCAACTCCCCAAGCATAAGATGACAATCCTTCAAGAGTATCAGTATAGCCAGAACTCAAAGAGTCCCCGATAACTTCAATTGTTTTGGGAAAGTCGGGCAGCTGTATCAGCTTCCCATTTGCGGAGAGATGGACACCGGCAATTTGGACTCCGTAGGCCCAGTTTGTGACGCGGAGTTCAAACGTTTGCATTGCGCCGGCTGGTGTTGTGAGGTTGTATCCAACTGTGTCTGGGGTTATGAATAAGTGGGTTGTGCTATGGGTGACATTGGTGAACAGCCAATCTTGACCGTCGAGTCTGTTTTTAAATCAGCTTGCTTGTAAGGTTGAAGTAATGTTGAGAGGGTGCTAAAATCACCGGTAAGCAACCAGAACACCGTCGCTGGTATAATTGCCGAAACTGATAGCAACCTGCGCCGGTCAATGGCTTAAACCTCACTTCCATTTCTAACACGCCTACATTTTCACTCTGAAATCCAAACTTCAACCCAGGAGCGCTAGTTGCCAAATCAGATAGTGTCTTGCTTCCAGAACTGTAACACCCGCAACTTACGACCACCCTGAACGTGTTCAATGCCTGTCAGCCTGGCTTAATCACTTTGGAAGTGCCTCAATCTACTAACATGATATGTATTTACTGTCCCAGCGGCCTTTATAAGAGATTTGAGGGGAGTTGGGGGAATATGTCTTCCAATCATTGTTTCCTGCAACGGAGGCAATAGTGGTGTCAGGGTAATCCGTGGTGCGGACTTGGCCGTTCTGGAGGATTGTTGCTGATGCCAATGGCACAAAAGCCAAAATACTTGAGAGTAACTTCATGTTAACGCCGGGTATTTTGGAGTCAGAAGAGCGTACTTTCTAGAATGGAAGTATTGTCAAGGAACAAAGAGTAATTACAACCGAGAGGAGCACCCACTTATATTGGTGCAAGGAAACGGTGGCTAAGAAACTATTCTGGATGATATCATAACCCTTGCTCCCACTTGTGATTCTTCAATAATTCATGATTGATTGTTGTTTCGATGCGGCTACAACTGTAGCCCGTAGACACCTGGTAACTGGATTTGTAGCGACGGACGATGTTCTTCCGTTCCCAAGTTCCCCACTTGTACCCCGCATAACATACAATATAACTCAACGTCTGTCTGGCCAAGGAGAACCGAAGTGGAGTCTTTCGCATTTCTATACTTGTAGGCTAATCAAGAATAGACATCCTATTAGATGCAGCGAAATCTTCGGGCCGAAAGGTTTATCCAGACATTGAAAAGCTGGATACTCCTCTCAGTTTTGGAGGAGGATCAGCTTCCTTTCGTGCGAAGGGATTTCGAAGAAGAGCCAATTTAAGTTGAGTAATTGGAAATACTCCATACGGAGAAATCAAGACAGCATGGCCGTCTTGGTGGATATTGCCAAAGTCCGCCGCGCTGTGGTTGTTGAGATCCTGATCTGGGGACACTGGAATCACATGGAATGGTACGGCTGTACCAAGCATTCGAGGCGATGAAGAACAAAACACAAGATCGGAGGTCTACACAATGCTGGCAACGATGCATCTGTTCGTGCTGTGATGGACCGAGGAGTGGACAGAGTACTGGTCTGAAGAATATTATGGAGCTCACTTCGAGGTGAGCTTAAGACCTTGGGAGGATATAAAAAAAATACATGAATTCTCTATTAGAAGAATGACGACGGTAAAAGAATCAACAACAAAAAAATGTCGACAACACTACTTCCCAGACCATCGGGTGGCCCGGCACAGTGGGTAGCTTTGACACACAATACTGCAAACATGATTCTCACATAGAATACAGCCCACCCTATATATATACAAACCAAAAGTCGAAGTGCTATGACTACTATGCCTGCAAACTATTTGCTCGCTTTTGATGTTTTGATGCATCAGTCAAGTGTGGAGGTCTTTGCAATGAAATGACCCCAACTATTTCACCCGAGATATGAGCACCTGCCGGATATCAGGAATGCTTTGTATGGAGGGAGCTGTTATAGAGTGTCCGTTTGACGTCTTGGGTCAAGTTGGAGTGTGATCGCGTTAGTCTTGAATTTACTTTGTTTGTGAACTGCGCTTGTGAGCCTTGGAGAGAATGGTTTCTGACAACATCATATATCAAACAGCTTGCAGTGTAAAACAAGCGGAAAATAACCAGTCGGCATGCACTTGTCTTCCGATTTTCTAATCGAGCTTGGCAATATAATGGATCAGGAACTGCCCGTTAGAGAGCGGAAAAGCGAGCAGCTTTCTATTCTAAACTTCGCTGTCCCAGTGCATTCCCAGTCCCAATCATAATATCTGACTTAAGAATATTCAGCTATGCATTGATTCAATTTGCTTTGAGCGCCGAGTCATTGATAGCCTACAACTTCCGTGCTGTAGTTATTGGTTATAAGATATTAACCCCCAGTTCGGTTCAGGGATTAGAAGTCGATGTGAGGTTGAAGTCGAACTTGGAGTGGCTAACCTGGATCCTAGGTCGGCCCACCTTAGCTCAGGGATGACAATGATGGTCAATCCCTCAAAAGCGTAGAGCGATTCAATTATCCCCTCTCTCAGATCAAAGGGTAGAATGAAATACAAAAGGAGCCTCTACCAAAACTCAAATGACATCTTGTGAAACATGGGAAATAAGTCAATTCACCACATACTGTTCACGAAATGACGATACTCTCTCTATATCCCCTAATCCACCAATAATAGTGACTCTGCCTGCCTTCTTCATAGGTACTGGACCGTTCTACCCACCATGAATATTTTCTTATGTCCTCTTACAACGTGCTATAGATCCCAACCTTTCAATATCGTAACTTCCATACTCAAATTCACAACAACTAGATTCACTCTAAAATTCCCTCAATTCGGGAGTTAAGTCGCGTCTGCTTCCGGCCTCTCTACTTAAAGACCTCCAGCGGCCTACAACGGGTCTTCCACCAACTACAACTCCTTCTTACACGCCAGCTCTATTTGCAAAGTCTCTTTAATAATATCGACCACCTTAGCATGAACAAGTTCCCATTCAACTCAAAACTCCTCTCCTCTCTTCCACCATCCCAACCACTCCCGCATAGACTATCAAAACCACCGACGCCGCAGCAACGACACAACCACCAGCAAAACACATCAAATCCCCTTCCATTGGAACGCCTTGAATAGTGTTGCTACACACCAAACGAGCAGCACAATACCTTGGCATGCGAACCGGCAATGCTGCATACGACAAATCTCTTCCTCTTCCCATTCTCACATTCCAGGGTCCAGTCAGGCTTCACGATCAAACTGCGCGATTGTCCAAACCTGCAATGGAGAAGCCACCCTATCAATTGAGAAAGAAGATTTGACCTAGGAGAAGGACTTGGCCGGTTTCGTTGCTATATGGACGAACTCCAGGGCTTCGTCAACGAGCTTTTTCGCAATATATTGGGAATTTGGAGCGGCCTGAAGGGGAAAGGCAAGGAAGTAAGATCAGAGGAAGTTGAAGCTATTGCTGTCTTTGGAGAATGGAGCAGTGGCAACATACGGAAGAAAATCGCCCTATGTCAACTACCAAAGATGTTTACCATCTTCGCTATTAACCTGCAATACCGCTCAAGCTTCTCTAGGAACCAGGAGAGGACCAGAGTGGATGGACATGGCGCTGATGGAATCCCTACATAACGGCGACGCTCGTATTTATAATGTGAGACATTTCACCACCTTTGAGGTGACAATTGACTTTAGGCGTGCAGAAAGAGCATCCTGTGGCAAAGAAGCTTGGTGTCCAAGGAAATCTGGTGAATGGGGAGGGCATTGTCTGGCAGGCTGTTCGGGTTGCAGCTCCCTCCAAGTCTGGTTCGGCGCCAAACTTGAACCTGGACAGATTCACTGGACCGGACAGCTGGATGAAGACCAAGGAAATTTAGCATACTTCTTCCAAAAGCGCAAATTCTCCCTAATTCTCCCTTACCTAAAGACTTGTTACAAAAAGAGTCTCAAAGAGCACAAATCCAGACTCTGAACGGGTTGAACCTGGCACGAACGCAGCCCTCCGACCAACGTCAAGGATTCCCGACGACCTTGTCTTCCGACTACTTCCAGAATAGAGACTGGAGCAAGGTCTTCATGTCTCGAACACGAGCTGCATCTGCCACGCACTATGACATATGTGGGACAATTCATCGAGTGGCCGGTCAAGGATGCATTCAAGGAGGAACATGACCGCGTTGACAATTCTTGTTTTGACCACAGAGAATTGGCAGGAACGCTTGTCGAAAGGCCACTGAGCGGTATTTAGGGGAATTAGGGAAGGAGTGAGGGGTTTGATGGATAATTGGACGGTTGGTGATTAAAGCTTGGTGTTGTGGTAGTGCGTTGGGTGCTTTAATACTTAAGATAGGCTTGGGGTTTAGGTTATTAGATGCCGTCAGTAGACAAAGGAAAAGGCTAGCGGCGAGAATAGAAAGAACTGTTTTGCAAATACGTTACACCAGGTGAAACCACTAAAGCAGGACTAATATCAACTGACTCAGAACCTAACAAGCTCCTTGAAACCAATGCTTTAGAAAACATAAGTTCTGATGTACTCTCTTTATCTGGCAATGCATTGTGCAACAAGAGGTTGGTCAGTCCAAACACCATTATTGTCAGTTGGCGTTTCACTCAGGGCATATGTCGTGGCGAAACTGCCAGCGCCCCAGCCAACATATCCTAGGTAGACATTGGAATTCTCACTATGAATTATTAGATCAGCGTGACGCTGGGAGACACAAGGACTCACTTCAAAAAATGCAATTTGCTGGCAGAGATCCGTATAGCAATTGGAGGTATTCTCGCCTCCAGTTTCCGTCAGCAGTGCTTGACGCCCCTCTGACTGAAGCCAAGTTGCCAGAGGCTGGAAGGCGTTGGCGATGTTGTTAGTTGCACAGTCTCCAGTTCCACTGTTGTCGGAATCCAAGTACTGGTGGATGTCGAAGATGAGATTCGTGGTGGTTCCATCTGGATTGGTGACAGCAGCAAGCGCCGCTCCACTGCCACTGGAGATGTAAGTGCTCGCTGCTGTGTAGCTATTTGAAAAATCTTAGCAGATACTCAAGCAGTTGACAGGTGAACGGACTCAGTTCCAGGCAGAAGAATCATTTGTGAGGTTGCACCGGCATCACGGATTGCAGTTACCACGGCTTGAACAGTTGCGGCCCAAGTGGTAATACTGGTCACTAAAAGCTTCACGTCAGCAAGGTTTAGAGTCCAACAACCCCTAAATTATTTCACTCACAGTCATGAGGCTCGTTCATAATGCCAAACAAGATCTTGCTTTCACTGGCGTAGTATATCGCGAGTTGCGTCCACAGGCTGACAAACTGGGCATTTGTGGGGCCACCTTGTCCGATAATACCACCATTCCAGCGAGCGTCTGGGACACATCAGCAAAGCATGGATATTTGAACCTAGTTTTCTGTACTCACAGTTGTGGATCTGGGGTATGGTTAGAATTCGTACCCTTTTCCCTGTCCGAAGTTACTTACATCAACAATACAGTAAGCGCCTGTGTTTAGACAGTCTTGTACAAGAGTATTGTACTCAGCCATATTTGCAGAATTCAATGTTCCTCCAAGGACATTGTTAACTAAAAACTGCCAACCAACTGGCAAGCGGAAGATGTTGAGCTTGTCATTGTTCACAAAGTGTGTCATCTGGCCCGGACCGTCAGGACCTCCATAGCTTGGTAATGCTGGATAGGCTTCGCTGGTAATGCATGTCCCATCAGAGGTGCATCCAAAATCAAATCCTGCAATGTTGATACCAGCTACCCCAGTTAGTGGATCTGTCCTACGGCCGACTTAGGCTGGTAAAACTTACCAAATCGAGTCAAACCAGTCGATGTTGCACTTGCCGAAGTTGTGGTGGATTTCGCAGTGCTGCTGGTCTTGGTTGTTGTACAAGAGTAGTTGTTGCAGTGCTAGGAATGCATTGGGAGTAATAAGCATTTGAGTATGTGCACACATAACCAGCCACACAAGCCGTGGCGCCTGTCCAGCCAATTCCGCCACCTCAAATTCCTCAAGTCAGATCAATCAATAGGTCCTCGTAGATGAAAATGAACTCACATTGTCCCCAGGCGCTAGACTGAGCGAATGCCGCACCGGCAAACAGCACACCGAGGAAGAAAGCTGACTTCATTGTGTGGGAAAGTGAAAGAGGGGCAGAGAAGCTGAAAGGAGACCAAGAAGGGTTACAAACTTAGAAGAAATGTGGAATTCCACTTGCCTAAAATATCAAAACCAACCGTGGGCAGCTCTATCAGCTGGCTCAATATTTACAGGCACAGTTGATCTCGAATGCGAATTCCGACCATTTTGAAATTGATCAAATCGCAAGAGTCTCACCTTCAAGATGCGGACCGCAGGACCGTTATGATATCCAGCCGCCAAGCCATCACGGATATGAGCTTTCCGGTATCAATAGAACAGAGAGCATGGTGGAATAAGCTTCACGTGTAACGACAGCATGGATGTGATCATCAGTTTTGGGAAGCCGCTCCGATGCATCCTAGTAAGAGGTATACCAAGTTTCCGAACTCCGCAACGGCTGTCTACCGACATTGAAAGGATGACGAAGCCTCTTATCCAAAATGAAACTTTAGAAAAGGCCCAATATAACAGCAGAGCGCCGTCGTCGCTTAGGAGAGAACCTAGCATAGCGAAGAAAGATGATTGGGGCGAAAATCCGGCAGAGCAAAGATGCACTGTGGTCGTTCGATCGATAACCTTAATAACCCGCAGTCCACCAAATTTGAATCGATTTCGGATGACAAGAGCCGGCATCTGAGTGGCCATCAATCAGCGGGCGCGTTTTTAACCGTCCGTTCATCCGCCAAGATTTACTCAGGTGACTTGGACAAAACTGACTTCCTGCTCTCACGGGGAGTTATCCTGGTGTCTTTCGGACCGAGAAAGCCCGCGCCTAATTTAGTTGCGATATTCTCCAGGGAGAAAGGACTAGATGTATACAAGTTGGGAGCCAATGACGAACATTTTGGTATGACGAAGTGTAGCTGTTAGAACGCACTATACGAGTAGGAAGCTTCTCGGAGAGAGGAGATGGCGACAGTGTCCAAGTGAAGACAATGGAGGATGGCGTCCGCTGATCCGTAGGCTGGATAATAGAGCTTCGCATTTGAGGATACAATGCTGAAATTTCAACATTAGCTGTTGATTGGAACTTTCCACGGAGACGAATGACCTGCAAGGATCAATGATCGCTGTGGTGCTGTCGAGAATAATAGTTTCCATATCTGTTTTCCACCAGAGAACCAATATCGACGTGAAATCTCAGATGAGATTAAAGGCTTCTTTCAGTAAGTAACAAATCAGCTGCAGGTAATTTGAATTGTCGTTTCGACTCATTTGGGGTCCCATCTTAGCTTTTCGCACCGTCTTGGCAGGGACTACGAATCTTACACAACTTAACTGAAAGATGCTTTTACGATAGGCTCAAAGAGTTGTTGTCAATAATTCTACTCTGAATAATGTATGTTTCAGTGTCTATCAAGGCAAGCTATCGATCAATTCTCCTGTTTGAACATCCCTTTGAGTTGCTCCTATTTGAGAACTCGATTACTCCTACGTCAATGAGCCTTTTCAACAGCGTATAAGAAGCTTCCGTGACTAAGGTTAATAATAGGCTTAAAATTTTTGAGACGATAGTCGACTAGTGATACCAACATGGTGAGAATCGCGAATATCCGCCCCACTGGAGCGTTAGCCCAGCCTCGGCACTACAGTACGCCAACTCTCGGCCCTAGACTTAATTTCATGTTTCATGATTAGGTCCTTAGAGTCTACTGAATTAGGAAAAGTAACTAGAAATCGCGGGCGGGAGTGAAAAGTCCGAGTGGTTTCGGTAGTAACTAGGCCAGGCCAATCATCCCAACCGCCTCTATCCCATCTCGAATTTGATATTTTACGGGAGAACTCGCTTCCACCGCGAATAATATTCTTCCAATTATTGAGCCTCGGACGCCCTCGGTCTCTACCTCACTTGGAGGCTTTTCTATGCAAGGCATTTGAGATTGTGGAGGGGAATTTAACTGTAGAATGAGGTGAGTGGCTTGGGGAGCCGAGTTACGGCCCACTAAATTTCTCGAGCGGTTCCCGGGCAATATTTTTAAGGAGAACCAGACCCAACAGCATCCTACCTTACCTCAGTCAAGCATCCCGCACCAATATGTCATTCATTCAAAGTCTATGATGCGATACAATCTCCTCGTCGCAGCCCTCGTGGCTGAGACTGTCGCGGCCTACACATTCAAGGGCAATGAGAGCATCCCCAACGCAACCCACGAGAAGCGCCAAGCCCAAGCAAGACTTTAACATGTCAGCTGTTGGGACCTGTCCAAACAAGTATGCATTTCTCAAAGAAATAATTCTCATATTCTGGCGGATTCTAGAGTTTTACTCCCGATATCTACCCTATAGAGAGTATCGAAACTCACGAAGCCCGCTTAACTCTAATCTTTCAATTCTTTTGAGCAATTGCTGACTCTGAGATTTTCAAAGTCCTAACCCCGTCCTAGTAGTTTCTCTTTCAAAGGAGTATCCATCCTTGAGCGCAACCGGTACCCTTGGCCCCGGTACTGGCAAAGGAGGAATCCAAGTCCCAGCAGATGGTAATACCGACCACATGTCCATTGCACCAGGCTTCTCAAAGGACATTCGAGGACCATGTCCCGGACTCAACGCCGCCGCCAACCACGGTTTCGTCGCCTATGACTTGGCCGTGGCACTTGCCGTCTTTGGAGTAGCTCGACGGCGACACTGTCACCACCAAGATGTCCCTTGGCTGCTACGCCACCTCACAAACTGTCATCTTCGGTGCCCCTCTTCTCGGCTCCTCGCAGGATTGGATGGCCACAACAATTTGAAGCCGACAACAGTTTGACACGAAAAGACTACTTCCTCGGAAAGGGAGACGACTACTCCCTCAACAGCATATTGTTCACCGAGATGCTTGGCTACTGTAAAGGCAACTGCAGCGTCAAGCAGCTGAGCACGTACCGTACTCAAAGATGGCAAGAGAGAATGATGAACAAACCTCAACCTCTTCGGTGTGGATCCTTTCTGTTGTATGGGGCTGCACCTTCCTTGTATGAGTTGTTCTTTAGTAGCAGAAATGCTCTGATGAGGCAACCATGACCTCCTTCTCCGTTGTCTAGAAGAACGGCGATGAGTGAGAGTACATTGGCGAGCGTGCTCCTCCGGGATTGAGGAACCGTATTATTCCATACGAATTGCAGCTCACTGGAGCTGAAATCGGCAAGATGCACCAAGTTTCTCCTGTAGGCGTCTTCCAAAAAATAGTCTGACAAAATTTACTGACGAGCTGCTAGGTTTCGCTAGGTGGCAACGTCAGCCCAGGAAACTTCGATGCTATGCATACGAACACCTCCAACAAAGCTACCTCGACCGACCCTGCGGACTTCTCTTGCTTCCTGTACCAGCAAGTCTTTGGTGCTGTTCCATCTGAGATTAACGTTGCGGACCTTCCCATCCACCTTCCAACAGGGCTCCCGGAAAGCTTAACCCGATCTTCAACAACGTTGGGTGCCCCGTAAAGAAAGCTGTTACTTCAGCGCTCGATGAATCATGGGAATAGGGAGGGGGAAACGGATAGGACAAGGTCGGTTTTTTAGTATGGCTTGACTTAGCGGCATAGAATTGGTTGAGAATTTGGGAGGGCATGAATTGTAAGGGATTATTCTTCAATCCAAGATCCCTTCACGAACCTCCAATACCCATCCATTCATTCTCATTCTTCCTCATCCGCCGCCATCACATGATACCAACCACTCTCCTCCTCAACCCTCCTCTTCTCCCCATCCATGCTTCCCTTCCTCAATTCCTCTCCATACCCACCCCCATCTTTCCTCAAAGGGCCGACTGCCACTCCCGTCCAAATCTCTCGTCATCATCCCATTCCCTTCCCATCCATCTCCCACACCTGTCCCACAATCCCTATCATCTTCCAAATAATCCACACTAGAATAATTGTTACCGGAATCAATGCCAAATAGGACAATAGCTGCTACGGTCAATTTGGCTCTATCAAAAGCCGCTTGCACTTGATCGGACGCACACCCAAGACCTTCGAGCTCGGGAAGAGAGGTTTTAGGATTATTGAGGTATTCGTCTAGCTCTAGATATATGTCTGGGTCAAGGTTAAATTCTCCGCGGTCAAAAGCAGCTTGTGCTTCGGCGGATGCACACCAGAAGGGGTTGGGTTCTGGTGTGGTTAAGGTACAAGGGAGGCGGTCATGGTCAAGATTTGGTCTTTAATATGAAGTGAGCGATTGAGAATGAGAGACGGAGATCTAAAATGGAGGAACAAAAGTCGGGAATAGGGGAAGAAGACAGGTGGGTGAGAAAGCCACTTGTGTCGCTGGCTGTAGAGACCCAAAATCACGTGGCAACCGCCTTCGGACGCCTCCGCCACGGGAGTGATGCAAGGAGGGGGAGCCTGAAATTTCTTGAAGCCATGTCAATTTCTCGACTATGAGAAACCTGACGGAATGCAATGGGGCTGGGAGGTAAAGCGTCATCAATTAGAATCGGGCGTGAATCGAATGAGTGAAAGGAGACGAAAAGGACATGGATGAAGCAAGAGGGGTTGTGTTTTGAAATTTTATATTCATATTCAGGGTATTGGTTACCTGTATATATGGGTGGGGAGATCTGCTTGCCTACTCGTTCCGTCTTCCTGTCGATCGTCTAGCATTATGCATTACCCAAAGTATCCGTCCTGCGCCTGCTTGCTGTTGTCCAGCTCACCCCGAACCCACATGTACACCGAAGTTATGCGCTGATACCGTTTTACATGACGCTTGATCCAGCCCGTGACCCTTTCCTTCGTGAACTTCAATCACTGACTGTTGAGTCGTAAACGCACTCATCACTCTTCATCTCTTGATGGCCCCATCGTCGCTCGTCGCTCGTCTTTCATGCCTCGTCACTCATGATCGTGCAATCATAACACACAACAAGCACACATCCATCCATCAAACCATAATCCACTCCCCCTCCACACCCTCCATATGTCTCGTCCATCTGAACGGCCCACCCAACGCCGCCCTACTATCACCAACAGCACCATCCTCCTTCTCTGCCCATAGCTTCTCCAACACCTCCAGTCCGGCAAGATTGTTCAAGTACCCACTGCGCCCCATGATCTCTCTGCATTTCGTCCTCACAATATTTTGCTGCAACTCATTAACACACTCACTTCCACTGATAAACAGCGGCCATAGCAAGAATTTCTCGCATCCACTTCCTTGCTCTAGGCTCGTGACATAGAACAAGACTTGTGAAACCAAATTCTGGAAATTGAGATGCGAGGAGGGAAGGTTGGGACAGGCGAGACGTTCGGTGTAGAGCAGTGCAGAGTAGCGGAACGCTTCTGAGATGTAGCCAAAATCGCGGAGTTGGGTGGGAGAAGGCGTAGTGGGAAGTGTAGCGACGAGGCGCGAGGGATCGAACTCCCATTCCTGGAGAGCGAGACGGGCAGATTTCCATTCGGTCCAGAACGTCGTTCTCAAGTCATCGTGTGATGAAGTAGAAGTTAGTATTGGAAAGGATGCATCGTCGTCAAGAGTGGATGCAAATCCGTTCCCATCAAAGTTATGTGCGTGGAGGTTGTAGAAATCGGCGAGTGCCTGTCCCGCGAGTCCTGGTCGAGGTTGGGGTGGTGCGGACTGGCGGAGTCGGAGGTTGGAAGAGGGGTGTTCGGACAGAACGGGGCGGTGTTGGCAGAGAAGGTTGAGACGACCGAGTTTGCCGATCGTTTTGAAGAGGATAGAATCGCAGCCTGCCATATTCTCAAGGGCATGGTCGGGATTCATTGGGTTGGCGATCATTTCCAGATATCCACCACGTAGTTGAGCTTCACGATCGTTGATCGAGGCGGCGATACCGTCGAAGTAGGTAAACAGAGTCTCCATCCAGCCCCAGTTTCCGGTCTCAACGCCTGATTCACGCATACCAAGGATCTTCTTCACTCCGGCAAACTGAGTTCGGAATTGTGCAATGCCTGATTCGCACATGCGGTAGTGGCAGAGGATGAAGAGAGTTGCAAGGACGCAATCGTGGCGAGCTCTTGATGGATCGCTGAGTTGTTGATTGAGAAGAGAAACAGCGAGGGAGCGATGTTGATACTCCTCTTGAAGGGAAGAGTCGCTGGGCTGAGTCTCGGGCGACAAGGGGTGATTCGATGTCCTTCGAATAGCCGTAGGCCGTGACGATGGGCCATTGATGTGGTCTTGGAGCTCAAGTTCCTGTGGTTGTTGTCGCCAGTGATCTTGACCAAGAGACTGCTTTCGCTTCATCCGAAGATTACATGCAGCAAGTGCACAGATGGCATGTTGCAGACTTTGGCTTGTCTGAGCAAGAGCGAGAATGTGTTCTCGATACGGATTGCTGGGACTATCGATAACCACGACGGATGGACAAATGATCTTTTCATAGTAATCGAGGAAGAAGGAGACGCGGGGTGAGATGTCCGAAAGCGAAGATGACATGGAGTCTTGGCCGTTCATGTGGTAGGTATCAGCCTCTGAAGCGGCTTGAGAGGCTACTTCATCATCATTAACTGAGGTCCATCCAAAATGGCTGGATCGAGCACTGGTAGCATACACTTCCAAATCGTGCGACGTTCGTGGTCCACCTGAATAATGTTAGTGATGCAGGTAATATAGCCTGAACGGAAAGGAACTTACCCAGCATATCGTCATCGTAAAAGAAATCGGCAGCCGCTGGCGACGGTTGATGCTGACGACTCTCAGCAATATCATAAAGATTTTGGTGGGAACTGATACTGGAGCTCATTTCTGATTGAGCATAGAAATTATCTGGACATGAGGTCGGACCACGTGAATCTCCCATCATACCAGCCACGGGACTGTCCGCTGTCGAATTTCGAGACGAGAAGCTGTTATATATTGGGACTGGACTATTCAGATATGGGATATCATTGTCCGGGAACGATTGGCTGATTGGAGAGGCATAGTCGCTTTCGGCATATGCGCTCATTGAGTCCAGGGAACTTGAGAGAGCCAACCCGTCTCCTCTTCCAAGACTGAGAGTATGTAATCGATGTAACTGTGGTAATTGTCTTTGATGATTCATGGGATCTTGGTGGTAGTCTTGTATTGGATAGTCATGAGAGACGGCCATATTCCACTCGTTGGGCATCTGTTGCATGGAGGGGTTCGCGACACCACGAGGGGCCATATTGACGAAATCATACGTCGTGAATGGGTTTCCGGGCATAGGAGATCCGCCACGCATAGACTCCATCTTGATTTTGACATTGTCCTCATTCTTTTGAGATATCGTCGACGAAGCTCGAGGTCTCGGCGCCGGAGGGCTCTTGGGAGCTGCCGCAGATCTCGCAACAGGTAAAGACAATCCCCTTAATTTTCCCCGACTTGCCACTCCCACTCCCCAAGTCAATTGGGTTTTGTATCCTGAACATTCCTTCCCAACTTCCAGACATTGTGAACAATATGGTCGTCGTCGGTCGCATTTGGTGTTGCGTTTGGTACAAGCGAAGCAATCGTCCGAGGCACCACTAGCTGGAGCTCTTCGACGCCGCTTGCGTTGTGGTACTGTCGGCGGGTCTGAGGAAGCACAAGAGGAAGGAGGACATGCGACAGGTAAAGTCATCTTAACAAAAGATGGAGATGAATTGAGGTAAAATTAATCGTAAGTTAATAGTGATGCGTACATTGAGGCAAAATCTATAAAGAAGGTACGGTGTGAAGTAATGGAATTCGTATGGAGGAAGGAGCTTAAGAAAGAACTTGTGGGCGTAACGTCTCGATGAGGTTTGCAGGTGGATTTGTCTAGGTAAGTAATAGTGTGGGCATTCGAATCAATTATGAGGTGGTCCATGGGCTAGAGATGGGTCCGCGTTGGTGAATGGCGCCAGGCGCCTTTTCAGCAAAGATGGAGATCAGCACAGCGGCTTTGCAAGGGGGGGCGAGTGGGTTGTGGATGGTCTACAAGGGCCTCCAAAGATCAAGGCCACTGGCAGCCCAGGCACTACCCTACGAACCGAGGACCAATTCAACTGCCACCCCGAGGAGGGGACAAATCAGAGTGAGTGGAAGACTGCGAAGAAGCACACTGCAGCCTTCCATGCATGCATCTTCTCCTCCTCTTGCTGCTGAGCCTACCCCCCTTTAGATGTCTCTGCCCTGGTTCCCTGTCCGATATCTCGTCGATATAGGCTTTCCGTGGGAAATGTCTCGCAGGAAGTGCTATGAGCTGATGATGATCACAAGCCTCCATCTCAAAGGGAAGTTCCAAGAAGGAACGAGGCTTGATGGCTTGAAGGTTTCAAGATAATTATAAGCTTAACGTTCTACAAAATCACCGAGCCCGTCTTTTCTTGCTTGATTTGCCTCCCAACTGCCATGTGAAATCTGATATGCCGGGTGATGCTTGTACAACTAGATCCTCCTCTTGAAGGTTCAACATCGGTAACGTTTATCTCGCGGTGGCCGATGGGATTCCCATATGAATTATGGAGCACTTTTGGGTTCGAAATGGAGATGGCATTGAGGTTTTTAACTGTACCGACCGAAAGAAACGGTCCATACTGTCTGTTCGACAAGTTCATGCTTCGCACGCGATTTATCCGTGGTATTGAGTTCGGCCCATAAAGGGGGATTTTAGTGTTCTACGTACAAAGTTCCGGCTGCTAAACCCCGCACTGCCATCGCAGGATAGTGAAGCTTTTAAGTTAGATAGAAATCGTAGCGCAGTTTTGAAGTCTGCATTAACGGAGATGAGGGCGAAACGAATAAGCAAGCAAAAAGGATGATGGAACGGGCTTTCGAAAATCTCAGCCACTGGCGTCAAGCAGCCATTTGACGGCGATTATTGCAGGGAGCGAGGGTTGGTGGTGGGTGGGGAGGCAAAATGGCAGATGTGGCTCTGCGGCAATGCCGTGCGAATGCTTGAATTCGTCAGGCCGTTTTATGATGGCGTTTCGAAGGGATTTTTGCGCGCCCGCCTCTCAGCGCGCAGTGACCGCATCACCCGCGTCGCATCGAGAGTCAAAGGCTCTCTGGAAGTCTCGGAGACAAGACCGCCTGCATCTGCGAATAAATGAATATTGACGAGGATACCAATGACAGAACATGGGTTATTTCTGGGATATCAGCGTTCGAGATACCTGTATGGACGGATACCAAGCATGTACGCTCAAGGCACAAGCGCTGGAGGTTGCAGCGATAAGCAATTACTGACGAGGGATAAAGATAAGAACATGCAGTAGATGCGCGATGTGAGGGGCAACTGATGAGCATTGCATTGGACGATGCACTCTGCTAGGGTCGTCGACGTGGATGAAGCTTTGGAGGAGAGGGGAAGTACAGAATACCGTGTCATTTGGACACACCGTCAGTGATAGTTTGTATTTGCCAACTTAATTAATTCGCGCATACTGGAGGTTTCAGTATTTTTTGTTGGCGATGTGTGAGAATCGAGACCCCTTTTGAAGGCTTTCAATTTTGATACAGCTGGCGACACGGTAACGAAATTCATGCGAGAGCACACGCACGCAGACGGATGGATTTAGGAGAGCCCGAGACCCCTCTCCCTACTAGTATTCTGGACCCCTCACGATCGCCATTCTCTAATGGTCCTTCGGTTCGCGATCCCACGGATAACAACCATCACCATAGGCTTGCTGATCCGGTTCTTGCGCTTAGCGACGCTTGGTCAAGACTTTTCCATTGGCGTGGAGAGACCAGTCCCACGCTTTCTGCTCAGGGACACCTCCTTCTTCTCTGTACAGGCTGTGGACCCCCTCATCCCATCCCAAATTCAGGTCGACATGCTTGGAATTTCTGCAGGGCTTGCACAACGAAGGCGCATCGAAATGCTGCCACTACTTGTATTTTTGTTTCCCGAATGGCCTCCTCCCCGCCGCCGAATCAGAAGAGCTGTCTGTCTGACCTCCCCTGTCAGCCGGTTGAAAAGCAGGGTTTAAAATGCCGCCTTCAGCACGCTATCTCAAAGTGGAGACGCACTAGAAAGAGCAATCGTTCTTCGGCGGCTTCCATTGTGGCTTGCAAAACCTTCCATGCAGCTTCCACGGGCTGGTGGTGGTTGACCTGCGGACAACCCTTGCTTCCGGGAGACCTGCCATCTGCATTTATTTCCTGGCCGCAGCCAATCGTTGTGCGAATCCCTCATCACCCCTGAATCGCTGACATGTGTTTTCATGTAATCCTTGGATGAGATGCGCCTCGAGTAATCCTTCTGTCTCCATCACGTAAACGCTGTTATCGCGTGCTGGCGCTGTCAATCTTTAGTTCTGTGGTAGCTCAAAAACTACTTTCCACCGAGGAGACCCTCTCCGCGGCGCCTCATCAAAGGGAGAAATTAAGAATTCGCCAGCTCAACGGGCTCAACCTGATTCTCAAATCAACGTTTCAAATGCCGAAATTTTGAACTGAATGGTATTAATACTCCCTCAGCCAGTGCGGGGAACAATTCAAAGAAGCGCCAAGAAAGCTAACCTACCTTCTAGCTCATCTAGCCTCCTTCTCTGCACGATTCGAGTGCGTTTTGGGACATATCTCCGTCACATCTCGTGTTGTCTCAGATTCCACGAACCTCGCAGTCTGACAAGCAGATGACAAGCAGTGACAGCAACGACACTCGACAGACAGGCACACAAGCCTCGTGGAAGTTCGGATTCCAGGACTTCAAGCATCGTTTTCGCTTCCAGCAGCACCATGCCAAAAGTCCAAGCATATGATTAGGTTAAACTTGCCATATCGATGTTTTCCCAAAACGGAACCGCGCTGCGAGCAGCACGCTCTCATTCGTCGCAGGCTCTGTACGCGCAAAATGAAAGGATCGCAATCAGATCACAGCGCTCCACCAGTACGGCGTAGTTGTCCCACCCTTCGCCCGTCACCGCTGATTCGACACTTTTTTTTTTCTCCTGTCTATAGCGCACAATAGCTAAGGCCACGGGCGAGTCTGAGGCGAGATCGAGATTTGTGGCGCGAACGATTAGGTTGCTGGTCTTGTAACGTTACCTTCCTCTTTTGTCGATCTCTTGCCTCAATTCCAAGGTCGTTAGAACGAGGGGGGCGCACATGATTTGTATTCATTTTAGTGAAGGAGTCGACATCGTTCATGATGATGGCGATGAGAGGAAAAGCCAAAAATGGGGTGCTGGTCATGTTGACGAGACGAGCTGTCATGTCTATCCTGAGAGGGTGTGTGCAAGAGAGTTCCAATGGTGACGTCGGGGACTCTGAGCATCAAGGGGGAATTTGGAAACAGAGTTTCGATGCAGATATGAGCGTGGGGGTCACTGCTGATGACAGAAGTGAATCAGAAAGGATCGTTCTGTGAAAAAGGAGAGCACGTGGGAAAGCACGTGGGTCCATGCATTATCACGTGCAAGTTATCACGTGATTGATAAGATAAGAAAGGCTCTTCCACTTGAAATTTGTGCTGCTTGAAACTTTTTGGGGAGAGAAGCGCCTCAATTCTCCAACAACAATCCGTCAACACCGCAATCATGGGTCGCGAACTCCAGAAAAAGAAGAACAGGTCTTCAATCGCAAAAGTGCGACAAAATCCCAAGTCAAAGAAGATCAATCCACTCGGAAATCCCATCA
This sequence comes from Gamarada debralockiae, assembly GCA_002803225.1. Taxonomy (NCBI): domain Eukaryota; kingdom Fungi; phylum Ascomycota; class Leotiomycetes; order Helotiales; family Hyphodiscaceae; genus Gamarada; species Gamarada debralockiae. The sequence continues at coordinate 10,860 of NXFV01000570.1, read as the reverse complement.
TTGCAGCAAACTGGTACATCCCTTGGCCCTTCTGCTCTGCCCTCCTCCCGGCTCAAATTCTCACTTGGAAGTCCTTGTCTAACAATGTGATAGGAATCAAAAAGAAACACTCACCCAAAACTACCGCCGTCTAGGGCTCACTTCCCGCCTCAACAGCGCAACCGGCGGCATCGAGAAACTCCCTCACCACTCCCACCATGACTCGAAGACATCTACTACCAACAAACTTGCGATCTCGAACGCCATTCCCAAGACTATTGAACCTACAGAAGCCCACGTAGAGCGGGATCCGGAAACGGGGAAGATCTTGCGGGTAATCCACTCAGATCGCAAAGCCAATCCTCTGAACGACCCGTTGAATGACATCGAGGATGATGGGGAGGAGTTTGAAGGCTTTGAGAACGGAAATAGGATGGAGGAGAACGAAATCATAAAGAAGTTAGAGGAACAGGCGAGCATGGGGAAGGAGAAGACGAAGCGGAAACAGAGTGAGCGGGAAAGGGAGTGGATTGAGCGACTGGTGGGGCGCTGGGGTGAGGATTATGGGAAGATGGCGAGGGATCGGAGGTTGAATCCCATGCAGCAAACGGAACCGGATATTAGGAGAAGGGTCGAGAAGTGGAGGGCTGAGGGTGGAAGTGTTGCTGTTGAGGCACGACAAGATACATCATAAAAGCGCGGCTTTTGGGCACATGAGGGTATGGTGTTTGGAGTTTATGAGATTGGTGGGTATGTGCGTCTGCTTGTTTTATAGCGCAGGCCAAATTCACGATATCATGCCAGTCTCCTGGTCTAGGAATTCGAATCTGGAAGTTCGATCCTCATCAGCTATTCCATAATCCGGAATCTACAACTGGACCCACCCTTTTTGGGCCTCTGTCTTCCCTCCTTATTTCAACTGTGACACACCTCTCGAGGAATCAAAAACTGCAGCTTCATTTTAAGTGATTGCGTTGCTGCTACCTCTGCGCTAAGTAATTCACTTTCGAAGACAAAGTCGTCTATCACGGTATGACCCCTTTCGCTTCTCAAGAAATTCTTCTTGCTCCCCCGAAATAGGCCTTCTTCCAAACACTCGCGATACTGAAGACTTGGAACCCTCGAGAACCAGCTCTTCTCGTACTTGAACTTCTCGTTCACACAATTCATTCAAACCTGCAGATCCTTTCCTCACCTCCCATTCTGGGCCAACGAGGTTCACGAAACATTTCACTTTCGCACAAGGCTAAAGTAACTCTTCACAACTTCCTAAACCTAGTCGACTATCTGAACCATCTCGACTGATGGTCACCCTCAATCCTTGACCAAAACCTCACGAAAGATTTCACCTCATACAACATAAACGCACCTCTGCACAATTTCGCCAACAATCTCAACCACCGCCAAAATGGCGACCAAAAACGCAAAGCTTACCTCTGAGAAGGATGCTGACCTCCTCAAGGCAGTTATGAAGCCAACGGCGGCGTAAACGGCAAATGCGCAGCCTTCTGGAGGACGTCGCTAACTTCCTGGACGAGGATCTCGTCCCGGACGCTGCGCGAAAACAATTCGACAAATTCAAGCCATCTGCCGCCAAACATGCGAAATCCACGACCCGGGAGAGGACGCTGGTCTTTTGAAGGTAGTCATCAGAGCTAATGGCGGTGTCAGTGGCAAGGGTGCGGCTTTCTGGAAGGATGTTGTTAGTCATATGGAGGAGGAACTCGCCCCGGACGCTGCGCGAAAACAATTCGATAAGTTCAAGGTCAAGGCGCCGGCTGAGGGTGCGGGTGATGGAGGTGAAGATCTTGCTGCGGGTGATGCTGTGAAGAAAGCTCCCCGGAGAAGAGCTCCTGCGAAGCCGAAAGCTGCTAAGGGTATGGGAAAGCGCAAGAAGGCTGCTGGGGGTGAGGAGAAGGATGATAGTGAGGAGAATGAAGCCGTTGCCAAGATTGAGGAGGATACCGAGGAAAGTGAAGAGGAACACATCATCGCCCCAGAGGAGAAGAAAGTCAAGAAAGCCACCAAACCGCTCAAGCCCAAGGCTGTCAAGGACGTCGAAGCTGCAAAATCTAAGGATAACATCACCAAGAAGCGGGATTGGGCTGAAGATGCATCGTCGGTGGGTACGGACAAGGTTGAGGGTGGAGAGGATGAGCTACTCGTTGAGACTCCACGTCCTGCCAAGAAGGCTCGACCGACGAAGGGGAAGACTGCTGAGAAGGCGACGTTTGGGGTTATTGTGGATGATGATTATGAGCGTCTTGGTCTGGAGGCTTAGAGACTATCAGCGAGCTGTGCAACATGCGCGTGAAGTGGGAAGGGAAATGGGATATATTTGCGATGGAGTGTGTCGAGCAAGGGATGGGTATTTGATTTCTCGACATTCACGATGGAAGGGATCGCTCGATTTTTCCAATGGCATGAGCTGGGTCTTACAAAGTGGTCGTACGGATTCACCATTAGATGGGCATAGCTTCTTTAACTTGCAGAGAACAGTTTCCTAGATGCTCATCGTTGATTCTCACGTTCTCTCATGCTGGGGAGCTCTTTCACTAGAAAGCAGCAGCGTTCTTTCGCACAGAAACGTTCTTTTGAAAGGCTTCCCTGCAAGAATCAGTGCGTAACTGCCAGTTTAGCCAACGATTCTGCAATTCCAAAGAATTTCACCATAAGAACGGCTTTCATGCCATTGATTCAAGCCATTTAACAAGGTGATTTCAAGAAGCCCGTGGTTGCAGTCGTATTAGTGTCCAATCAACGAGCAGATTCACGAAAACAGAAACCAAACGCTGGAATAGAGATGCAATAGTTTTTCTTTAATAATCCAAAACCTCGGTCTAGGGAATGATGCGTAGAAGTCGGCCTTACAAAATCCCTCTGTCCGGACCGCTCTGAAGACTCATCAACCTCCCCTTTGTAACACGAAAACACATAATTTCCAACCTTCCAACTTTCGACACTCCGCATTTCCACAGCTCAGCCTCTGATACTTGAAACTCCCACTTCCCAACCTTCGCACGTCAACTTTTAATACTTGAACCTTACACACTCAAACCTACTAGCCCAACCTTCTAGCCCCAACCTCCCAGCCTCAACCTTCCAACCTCAGCCTTCCAACCTCACCTTGACTACTTCAAACTTTCAAGCTCAACTTCCAAACTCCCAACCTGCTCCTTTAAACACCACGACTTCTATCACTCTCCACCTAAACTCAATCCTCCATCACACTACCACGGCGACGACTTGAACGCAAAAATCGGACACTCTTCGTCTTCATATTCACTCTCGACTTTGAAGGACTCAAGTCAAGGCCCACAGCTTCAAGTCATACAATTACAACCCTTCAATATCGAATCTCAAGCTCTGCTTGTGTACGATCTCGAAATTCGTCTTCTTCACTCAAAGATTCCGACTCTCAAGTTACAATTCTCGCCATCGCAGTCTTGAACGTCGCAAGTCTCAAATCCTTAAACCTTCACTTCGAATTTCGCAATTCAAAAGTCTCAAGAGTCAACTCTCGACATCCAAACTTTCGGCACTTCAACTTTGAATTCACCGATTCGAAGACTCAACATTGAACATCACATATCCGAATCTCTCAAATCAAATCAACCTTTCAATCCTGGGCCTCTCGACATCGAAACACTCGAAACACTCGACCTTCACTACTTTATGTGCTTCAACTTTGAACTCACTTGGTTTAAGCCCCTTACCTCGAACACTTCAACCTCCAATCTCTCAAATCAAATCAACCTACCAAGCCTCAACCCCTCGACTCAAAACACCGCAACTTCCAATCTTTCAAATCAAACCAGCCTTTCCAATTTCATCCTCGACTTCGAAAGACCCAAGTTCCACCTCACAAGTATTGACACACCACTTTTGAACGATTGACTTCCCCAATCCGACACACAGTCACAATGGTTCCTCCGCCAAACGAAAGTGAGAACTACAAGCTGCTCTTCTCCATGATCAGCCAAATGGACATCCCGAAGCTGGACTGGGCAAGCATTGGCAAAGACCTCGGCATCAGAGCTGGCTCTGCTCGCACAAGATGGAACAACTTGCAGAAAAGACAGATGGGTAGGGTCATTCAAGCGCCGGCTCAAAAGACTACGGCTGGTACGAAGGGAGTTCTGAAACCGAAGAAGGCTACTAAGCGCAAGGCTTCCGAGGCCGATGATGAAGATGATGCTGAGGCAGAGGTCGAGGCCGAGGAAAGTGATAGTGTTGAGGAAGTCGGAGAGAGCAATGGTGTGAAGGGTAAGCAGACGAAGGGACGCGGTGCGAAGCGTGTTAGGTTGGAGACCGGTGATGACGAGGAGTTCGAGAATGGAAATGGTGCAGAGGAGTATCACCAAGATGAAGGTGAAGTCGAGCAGGACGGTGGCAATCAGATCCAGCAATGGCTTACCCACCAGGTGGCTCCTGGCGAGGAGGATTATTACGCCATTCAGCAGTATGACCAGTACTATGACGATGGATATCCCCAGGTCTGATCCTCTTTCCTGGAACATCATTCTGTGGGATCGTTCAAACGCGCTGAGCGAATGAAGGATTTACACGTGGACTGTTATTCGAGGCTCAATGGGCATGGAGATCGAGGCTCGAGTGCACTAGGGTTCTTTGCTAGATATTGTTCTGCAAATTCTTCAACGCTCTGAAAGATTCTATTCGGCATGGGAAGGTACTCACATGGATCGTGCTTTTTCGAGGCTGTTGCGCATAGAGGGGACAGGGCATTTTGACATATCGAAAAGTCATTCCAGGGAGTACTTTGCTTTGAAATTCAATCTCTTTCATACAAGATTCCAATTTCTTGCTGTGTGTCAAGTGACCCATAGCACTTCTGGTGTATCCGAGGAACCAGTATAGTGCCTGCAGTGGAGTCGGTGCACGCTTCCTTCATTCCGTCTGAACTACTAGGCCCGGCGTGCTCCAGAAAGTCGTCACATCAGCCCGTTGTCACTTCCTACTCGCCCAGGAAGCCATAGTGTGAATGAATTTATTGAAATAAGCAGGATCGGAAGAATTTGACGCATGGTCGAGAGAATCGTTGAAGTTGTTGAATTCGTCTTTGGGCACCTCGAAAGCGTGAGCTCAGCGTAAACTGGAAGTTATGTATCGCAGACTGTGGAAACAAGTTTCATGTCCTGACGAGTGACTGTCATCAGCTTCGAGGTCGTCGGAAGATTGAAGAATCCGAGTTTGTTGTCCTAGAAGCAGCCACTTCCGTCTTCATATTCGTATCAACCTTATGGTACTTCCATGTCTTATTATCGAGATCATCGGGCTGAGAGAAGTTTAGAAGGGACATCTTCTGTTGATGGAGGCCAATACCAGACCATAGAATCCGAACTGGGGGATGGAGCACGGATTCTGGGAATATCAACCCGCCGAAGTCGGTCGAAGATAGTCGTGTGCCTCAAATGGTATGGGCAGACGTTTCACCGCATGTCGAAATCGAGGAGGCCGCTCGCTGGGTCTTGGGGGGAGAGCCCTGGGAAAGCTGCTGGAAGCACCAATGGCCCAAATTTGACCAGAAGTTCCAGAATCCCGCTCAATCGTCTAACGTGATAGAATGAATGATCAGCTAAGGCCACCATCAAAATCCACGTATGCAACTGTGGGGATGGCTGCAGGCTACTGTCCGACAGCCACCTTGAGATCTTGTTGAGCGAGAGATCCACGAATATGACTTCCGGTCATTTCCTCTTCAGAGGAGTGGTCTTCTGTGGTTGAAGAGTTTCAGCAGGACCGCGGCCTGCCCACGGTCAATGAAGCTCAAAAAGAGTGATATCACAGACTCTGCTGAGAAAGTCATTACATGACATACACGACGCAGGTTTCGTAAGGCTTGGAGCGGTGAAGATCATGTCTCTTCTATTGCCTCGTCACCTCGTGCCATTCGACAATACCGGCCCTACCTGAACAGAAGTGGCTGAATATGCAGGAACCGTGTAAGCGAGTACTAATGCCAATTAAGAAAGCTGGCTGGGGATTTTGTTGTGCACTGTTGTCCTGGTGACCTGTGACATGTGGCGGGACAGCCCCAGCTTTTTGACGCCTGTGATACCAGATGAAGATCATCATTGGCATCGGTATTGCAAGGCTGACCTGGCACTTGCCACCGTAATGCAATCGGACTCGATCAATTCCGCTCGTCAATGCGGTGGGAATGATTCATCACCAGTCAGCAATTGACTTATCTGTCAGCACAAAAAACGTGACACGGTCGCTCGGCTGGCCTGCACACCTTGCAAACATTTTGTACTGTAATCCCCTATTTCGGCTAGTCTCGCTTTCGGCGTCTCCTTTTTCTCCGAGGCAAAAATGATCTTCCGCTCGAGCGGCTCTCCCCTCTATACATTCCTCGGGTCCAAAATGAAATACTCATCATAACATCGTTAAGAAACAAAATAAGCCTTCGAGGAAGAGCTTCCACTAAATTATTAATCAAACTGCAAGGACCGAGGCCCATTGTTGGTATACGAATACAACACGGTGATCCAATTGGACAGCCCTCAATTTCATCTCTCGCTTACCCTGACTAGCGAGTAATATGACATCAATCCTTGCGTCGAAAACCAGCCTTATGATCATATGTGATGAAGGCAAAATGGATTCACGATTTTATATGCTCTTTTCTTCTTCTGATTGGCGGGAAGAGGGATCATTTCAATCTTAACTCCACGGATGCTCCTGTTCTGGGCTGCTGCATTCACATGCATTTCTTCCAGTGTCACAATTATAGATGAATTCACCCAACTATTCATGTTGGGCCGATAGCGATGACGATGGCGAAGGCGAACCCGACTTTTCGAATTGTGTTGCATTGAGAAGTGTTCAGTAAACGTTATCATAACAGCGGATGAGCCAATGCCCGCTATGTCGTCGGACATACGAATTCTTGCATGGTGGTGCAGACCAACCAAGTCCCAAGAGTTTATTGGTGGTTTCAAACACCGAATCAAAGTCCGAGAGTTGACGCCATGTAGGGCTGCACATACCGTATTGTTAAAGCCATGGCGAACCTACCTTGTCAGGAAGTGAGGCAACCTCACGCTCAAGGTTAGTTCACCCGCCAATGAAGCACTGGTTCTGGGGCAATTGCGGTCAGTACGGAAGGCTCACATCATTTCCTCCATAAACTCCGCTTGTCTGACATCGGAAGTCGGCATGCTGATGGAACTTATGAAGAGAGCATCCTATTCCCAAAATCTGAAAATTCCAGTGATTCTCTCTAGACATATATCATTGAATTGTGAGACATTCTGTAGTCTCATTTACTAGTATGATTGCAATCCATTTCTGTGCTTGCAAAATGGCCCTTAATTTCGGTTGAATTCTCCGCCCTCATTCTTCCGGCAAATTCAATCTCAGAGTTTCTGGCTGTTTGGTCATGGGTTCTAATCGCTATTCAATTGCTCCTCCTCTACTTTGAAATAGAAGTCCTGAGAACTGGAGTCAGCATCCACAGCCGAGTACCCAGGCCAGACGAACTGTTCAAGGTCAATTGTTCACACGCGATCGGGATTCCTTCATAGAACAACCCAAGTCACTGTCTGTAACTCATATCCAACTCGTTGTCCTGCCTACTCCTGCCTGGAAACTCTTTGTGAATGGGAAACCTTGAAGGGTACTTTAGTTATACGCAAGATAATACAGTAAGGTACATTGCGATCTGGCCCACCACCAGATCGCTCTCCGAGTCCGTCTGGTTGTTGCAGTCAAGTTCACGGACTTCCCTCGATGGACCAGTATGATCCACAGCCATGAGAAACATCGCTTCGAATTATTTCCGTCATGCTATGTAGGTATATAAATCATCCGCAATTTTCAAAACAACTTTAACGGAGACCTTCTAACTCTTCCCATAGAGACCCGCCGAGCGACTCTCCAGGAGTCTCTAGCCAAGCCAGCTTTTCCAATACTTCTTTCGCCCCTTTCCAACTATTCAATTTGAGAAATCCCCGATACTTCGCCAATTTGCTCCGAAACCACGACCTCTGAGGCTTCCCCACGGACGCTGTACCAGCAACGAATAAAAGCCAGAATAAAAGTTCGGGAGGATAAGCATGGCGGATGCATTCTTCAGTGCGCTCGATATCTTGTTGCACAGTATCGACCATCCAATCAAACACTGGGCTGTGAACGGGGATTCTGCGCAGAAACAGGTACACATAAATGGTGGCGGAGCGGGCACAAGCGCCGACCGGGATTGTATTGCCTTTCTCCAGAACGGCGGCCGCGAACTCGATATAATGCTCACTCGTATCTATCCTTTCGATTCTCTCGTGGATCAACAAGTCTATATGCTTTTCAGTCGTACAAATACTGTCCATAAGTTCTAATGGATCCCCCGCAAGCTCGCCTCTGTCCCTCGCTGCAACTTGCTCGGAGAGATACTGTAAATCATGGAACATATGGGTGATCTCCCAATCGACACAACCGAGGGGCCCAAAGACTGAGTCTTCAGAGCGGATGGAACTTATGGATGTCAAATCTGATGTGGATCTGAAGGTGGAAGTACTGGGTCGTCTTGATGATTCGCCACCGAAAACAATCCCAGAGAATCGTGGTTGGCAATTAGTTGCGGAGGAGGTCAGTGTATCTGCTCTGTAAAAATTGTCAGACAAGTCTTAATTGGCCATTGCAGCGAATGCTGAAAAGCGGGAGTACTTGCAGAAGAATCATTCTATGGATAAGGCCACTCATGTTTTTGGTGTGCAAGACCCCTCTTAACTTCAAAAGATGCTCTAATCCATTCAAGTGATGAGTAGCAATTTCCGTGCTCCCACAGCTAACCTATTAGAAGTTCAAGTTAATCCGGGTGTCACGCATTCTGATCTTATACTGACCTCTGCAAGTGTCATAGCAGCAACAGCTCCAACTGTACCGACAAGTCCAGCCCTCGCGGGATCCCCTAACCTCTCATTGATGATACGGATGGCTTCAACTTTGTGGTGATAGAGGGCTGATGAGACAACAGCTGGATTGCCACCAAGAAGCACCCAGTGATTGGCTGCCAGGAGAATTGCTGAGTGCATCAGAGCCTCGTCACTCCTTGCGAGCTCAGCGGATCCCCCTCCTGGCTGTTTCCTCCTGATTGGCGTTCGCGTAAGGACGCGATAATTGACGTCTTGAGATTATGTCAGATCCAACTCAGTGATGTCGACAACAAACTATAATTACACGAGAAGCAAAGAAAAAGTAAAGAAGTACAGTTGAACTCACAGTGGTCGAACAACATCTTTGACTCGTGACACTGAGTGACTCCAAGCAAATCGAATGGATCAGTTCTTGTAGCTGATAGAGGACTCTCAGAAGGTGATGGACTCCATTGTTGCATTTGTATTTGATCTTCCGTGAGCTCTATTGCTGGGCTGTTGACATTCGAGGGCTCAGCACCAGTGTACCCGCAGCTCCCGCCACTTTTCAAACAGTTGCGACTGCCCCGAGTTAGAAGAGCGACACAGAGAATCGTATATTGGATCGGATGTTTTACCAGTATGGTTTGCTTTCATCGCAGCGCATGTGACGCTACTCCATGTAAGTACTTGTTTGCCAATCTCAAAGGGTTCTGCTCAATACATGCCTGTTTACAAGTTATACAACCATTTCGAGATCTTTGATGATGTCGACGCTTGCGCTCTCCAGGCATTGTTTATGAAGGAATTGAATAATACCATCCGCAGGCTGGCTGTGAAGTAATTGAATAATACAATCCGCGGGCTGTCCACAGAACGGCTCTAAATATTTACAACGATAGCGCCAGAGTAACGTTTTAATTGAGCTCTTAGAGTCGAGGTGGTCTTGGTGGGGGCTCCGCTGGTTGACGCTAGACCCTTGTTTCTGCTGTGCATTGGCTGCCTAATTCACCGAGCTCAACTGGTTCAGGACCCCTATTTAAAGTAAGCGGTTTGCCTCCCAAATAACAGGTAAAACAAATCCAGACCAGTAACTTTAGAGAGTGCATTAAATGGCTGAGCTTAGTAAAGTGACGGGGCTTAGTCAAGGTGACTCCGTTCATCCTCGGCGGTGATTTCTAGGAGACCGAAACCTTACGGGTAGCGTGGGTGCATGCCTCCGGGTGGCATTTTATGAGCCTCCGGCTCGCTGCTCCACAATATCTTAGACCGGGTACATACACGTGGTAAATTTCAACGGCGTTACGGCAGAGGCTGGGTCTTCACCGCTGCCCAAGAGCTGCTCTTTGGGGGGTTTCATGACGTGTACTGGGCTGATCAGAAAGCTCAAACTAGAGAGCAATGAGTACTGTAATCGATGTGCATATTCAGTTTTGAGGGGGATCCTCCTCGGGCCAGTGTAGTATGAGTACTCCAAAACATACGAGGATCTAAAAATCTGGCTGCAAGGGTTACCTTCAGCGCACTCTTCTAGTAGATGTGATTGGCTAGAAACTCCAAGCGGGTTATGCGAATACGGCCAACTAGGACCAACGCGGCAGCGTAGGGCGAGAACTTCGCGGAGAACCATGGCGGCGGTACCGACAGCGAAAACGAATATGTTAGGCCCTGGTAGAAATAATCAGCCTGATTATTTCTCTGATTATTATTTTGATTATTTTTATCAAACACTTTTCTTGATTATTTTTCTAGAATAATCCGATTATTTTCACTCATACAAAATCCAAATTAAAAATAATCAGAAAAAAAAAAGAACCTTTTCCTCTATTTCTTAGTATAGTTAAAATATAAAAAATATCTTACAAAATTTTACTTGATTATATGTATGCTAATACCATATAAACTAATAGTATAGCATATAAATATAAGAAAATAAGGCATTTTATAACATAACTGATCAAAATAGATAATAAAGCAAATGTACTTAATTTTTGATGTTCTTTGAGAC
>NXFV01000569.1:0-16906 GCA_002803225.1 Gamarada debralockiae | reverse complement strand
CACAGGCCAACTGAGCTCAAATAATCAGTTCTGATTATTCCATAATCAGAGTTGCGAATAAATAATCAGACATCAGGGGCAAAATTATTTATATTAAACCGGGCCTTAAAAGTTTACGGGGGTAAATTGGGGATTGTTTAGCCCTGTGTGTCTCTGCCATTTATCTTAGCCTCCGTGCCTTTCGTTTGACTTCATTGGCAAGCAATCTGCGCAGTGAGCGATCCGCAACGTCCACTTCTTATATTTATAGCATCTCATATCAGTCTGTACGCCACAGTTTACTAGCTACAGTAACAGACTTGCGTACGTTGGGAATTAGATAAGCTTCTTTTAGAAGGTCAGAGCGGTTATGCAATAGTGATAGTACACAGTATTGACGTTAGATTGATGAGCTTGATGGACTGGGACTTCTTCATCGATTGTTCGAGTAAGGTTGAATGATTGAAGATCTCCCAGTCTCTTTTATACCACGACACACTAGCGCAGTGATTACATAAGCAATTCCTGACAGCTTCGTTCCTATGAGTGAGGCACGTGATAGTGCGGGGATGTTAGATTTATGGCTTAGTGGGGTAGGGCAGGGTCACGTGGACGCTAGTAAAAAGAGCTTCGTAGAAAGTGATTCTTCAGATGAACTTGACTTAATTCTTCAGTTCTACTGTCAGTAGAGCCTGTATATATAGAGCTCTGTACAGCTCGTACATATATACCTTCCGGCCGAGTCTACAGAGCCTTCAGGTGTCGGGTCAGATCGGTACTAAGTATTTCAGGCAATATTCCTGACATGTGAAGCTACTCTCCAAGAACACTCCAACACACTTTAGGACACTGTTGGTGAGTGCAAATTAAATCTTCACCAGGAAATTTATTGTGACAAAATTCCACAAAAGAGGATATTAGGACACTCTGAAAATCTTCCCATCTCAGACTAATTCGATACGCAGAAAACCGTAGCCTCGATTTATGCACAACCTATCTTCATTATAAAAGTCATAGAAAGCTCGTCAAAAATTTCACAAAGATAAGCGCTCGAGTAAGATCAATATGTATTCTGCCTTGCAGTATATGAGTGGAAATCAGATCAATGGAAGCACCTATGGGAACAATGATACGTGGGACTCCCATTTCCCCCATGTCTTCAGCACCAGCGAATCATTACCGTAGTAATTGGTTTACAAGACCATATCCTAGTACTAGCCCCCTCCTCGGCTTATGAGACGCTGGTAACACACCAAAGTAGTCCCTGTTTTGGCCTTCAATGTGGTGAGAGTTGAACTGTAAGATAGGGTCTTGTTAATCAATTAATACCGTATGTGGACGACATATATTTTGGCTTGCAGCGATTCTCCATTCAGTTCCATTCCGCCATTTTTCAACTATTTTGGGGATACTAGAGAATAATGATTGGGGGACTCACAGAATGGTCAAACTATCGCCATTAAGCCCTACATTGTCTCACTTCATGTCGCTCTTCGAGAGAAACGCTGAGCTTAGGAAAAATAAAAATGAGCTATTGAGGTCGCAATAAAAGCAGGAAAACATGCCTGAGTTTAGGCTAGCGAAATCCTTAACAGATGTTGTTGAGAGACCTAAAGAGGGACGGAAAAGGTGACATTTAGCCCTTGGACGCTTGGGTACAGTGGCATTATTCCCATGAGCCACGGCGTCCTACAATCCAGGGCAAGTCAGTCTTCAAGCTTGTAATTGGACTGCTACACAAAGAATCGTTCCTTCTTGGACGAGATGCATGCGAGCGCCCTTAGTGGCAAAGATTATTCCCTCCTATTGGTGAATCTGGAGGGCATAAATGGGGAAGACCAGAGTGGCGAGGCGCCAATTCCGGATAAGGCTGATCGAAAACACACCCCACACTTCATGGTGTTGCTTTGGTGAAGTAACTCTCGTATAGACTCCAATTATAACCATCTCGGTGGACTTAACCTCAATATCCAATCAGGGACTCAGAGACGCCATTGCATCGAAGTTCTTCGGCGCCATGGACCAGATTGCCGAATCTTTAATCCCTGAATCTAGAGGGAGCTCCATCGACCAAGTGTAACGTGGGAAGATCCTGGATTCTTTCTTGGTTAACTAAAGGGTACTACGCCGCGGTATTCCAATCCCCACTGCTGAAAAGCAAGCCGTCTTTCAGACATGACCATTTCCAAGGAGGGTTTCCACAGCCATACTGAATGTCGCTTTGGACAGAATCAAGAAACCCCATTGCTCCTTCGAAGTAGAACAGCTTGTGTGGTCAGAAACTTTTGAGACTTGACAATCAAGTGATCCATCGGGATGTGGTCGCAAGATGAATGGTGCGACCCGGCAAAGCATTCCTGAGAGACCGTAGTTACGCACGTTTCGTATGTGCACGTTTCGTCACATTTCCTCCAACCGTCACTGGCTGATCCTATCTCCCTGTCATTGCTTCGTAGAAATCGAGAGTTCCATGACTCCGCTCTGTGGCTAACATTAGCCTTAATAAGCACCAAGCATGGGGGGGATAATGCTATGAGCCGCCCTTGAAGATCCCCCAGTCGAGAAACGTACTCCCAGACTACGATGAGCTGAATTTCTTACTCCAAGTTGTCACTTGACTCCATTCCTTCGACTCTGTCCACTCAATTCTTAGGATCGGCGGACTGTCTATAAGTGATTCAATTTGGATAACTTTCGTCACTTGAATGGTGCTCGGCGTCCATCATGGATCATGGTCACTCCACACATCAACTTGAGAATGACTAATTGGACTGACGTTTTGTGGAATAGACGCATCGGCCTGGTAGACATGGATGTGGGGAAGTATTCCCTAATGCACCGTGACTGGTGTTAATGCTGTCACCAAAAAGCAAAAAGTCAGAAACGTATGCCTCAGACTTGGACCGGGGTTGTTTGAAAACATGTGGTTGGGCAACTCTCTCAGCTTGGATAGTGCCGTCTGTTGAGCCAGTGAAGAGTTCGCAAGGGTTTCAATCCTTAGTCACTGTGGTACTTGACTGTCAGCTCCGTGATTGAATATTGAGATCAGCAATTCCTGCAACAGAGCACGGCACATGGGTATCTGAACACCTTCCCGACATGATCCCACGCTAATAAACCACTGGAAGGTCTTCTCTGAGAAAGGTAGATTCAATTTTCCCTGATATCCATCACAGTCACGAGGACGAAAAAAGATTCGAAATAATCGTCCACTTACTTGGCGATGGAGAATATTTTCCAGGTTGGAGGATGTTCCCCCCACTTTGAATTCATCCTCCGTACAAATTTCCCGCACCCGTGATAGTGTGTCTGAATCTGGAACAGATTGTACGCACATCTATTTCAAATTTAATATGGGTAGTCTATCCAGACATGGGTGAATATTCCCCGAACGTGTACTACTGAGGTCGTAGGTTGCACCACTTCTGGATGACGGATAGAAATTTGGTATTAGGCATTAAGGGAGAGATGGAGGCTTGGTGCAATTCGATAGATGGTTTGGACATCGCAGGGAGTGTACATTCCTGGATTGGTTCACAATTAGTTATCGTAATCCTCTGGTTCAAGGAGTTCAAGGGCTTCAATACCGAGTCTGAACACGGAAATCACGTTTTTGCTTGACAACTTTGTTTTTGTTTTCGAACTTTTATAAACCAAAAGCAATAACAAAGCAGTGTTTTTGAAGTTCTGGTCGGTTGAGCACACAGATTCTTGCCATCCGGATAGATGAAGGCACCGAGGCTCGGTTATTTTGGATATTTGCCACAAAAGTATCATAAAAACGTTTGTGAGTGTTTCCAACAAAGGTATTCAGTTGGAATTCCGCTAACTGTAGCTTGAATTCTTTACGAGTACTGACTTTTTGGAGCTTGGTGGTTTGCGGCAGAGTTTTCTTCCTTTCAGAGGGGATAAGCGAATCTTGAAGTGATTCTTGGTACTTCAATTCCCTCTTATACTGACGGCAATGAGCGTTTATTTAAGAGAGGAGTTGCTATCGTTAGGGCTTATTGGTTCTGCAGCACAGTAAGACTGCAAGAAGAGAGTCTGAATCCTGTTGCTAAGACGGCTGACAAATTGGGAACTTTCCGGCACCAGACTGTTGGTTGGAATTGCCTAATTGGTTATAGCCTGTATTTTCCCCTCTTTTGTGGTATAAGAGAGCTCTTTCCTTCTTTGTATTTCAGCTCCTTAGATATCAGCTAGTCCTAGAAATGCCACTATATTTCTCCCCCAAAATACAGCTACAACTGACACAGACATTGACAAACGCGGTTTAAAAGCTAGTCTTTGAGACAATTCGAAGTCACCTCTGATCAATCAAATCATATTCGCACACGATTAGCACAATGTGTCAAATCCTCCACCCAAGAGAGAAAATATTCTCATCTTTTCGGCGTCATGAAACTCGGTGTTCCCGAGGCTAAACCCCCTGTTTCCAGAAATTCTTAGGCCGGCTTCCATAATGTCTGTGCTATTATAGCCTACAGGGGGTCTATTGGAGTGGTCGAGAGCTGGAGTCTTCGTGCTTATGAACCGACGGAGAGGTGTTGTACAAGGTGTGGTGAAGATGCGCGAACAGGGACCCGAACTTCGGGCAGACGGTTTTTTGGGCTATTTAGGACGCAGAAACCATCAATTCTGATAGCTGATACCCAGAACTACGTCAATAGGCCACTTTGGACTCGAGCTCAATTGTCAGTCTTATTGGACGTTTTCGATGGAAAGACGACCAAACAGTAAGCTGGAAACTGCAACAGAACAATCACGTAAACAACAGTAATAATAATGTATTCCCCATCCACTCGATTGAAAAATAACCAAGTTCCAAGCTGGAATGAGTGGCTGCAATACCGATACTCAGGCGCGAGTGCGCCGTGTTGGGTACCAGGTGATAACTTTGGCTCGATCAAGACGAAAAGCTGACCGTAGGTAGGATCGAATGTATTTGCCTTTTGAGCGGGCTGATAGCAATTTGCTCCCTCTTTTGGGGACCTCTATTCATAAAAGAAGCTAGCAGAACCCAAGAGACACGGTAGAGAGGAACCAAACAGGGGTAGGCTTACCGGTGTTAAAACCCATCGTCATGATAATATAGGGTATATTCTTTCTATCCCTGTTCCTCGATTGTCAAGGTTTACAAGTCCTTCTTGGCAAAAGCTGGCAGGCCGCGTAACAACCATCAATCAGACAGGCTTCGCCAAGGCTCAGACACAGCCTCGTAGCCTTGCAGGTTTAGATTACGTAAGTCAGCTCAGCTTCTATTCCCATTTCAAATCGACCGGGTCGATCTTGTTCCCTTCTTACTTATTTTCTATTTTCTCCACGTCTTAGATGACTCTCGAGATAGTATTCATTTTGCCATGGCAGAGACAAAGCCTCGCAGTGCGATGGAAACGCCGCATAATCGAGCATGCGACGCATGCAGAATACACAAAGTTCGATGCTTTCCAGACAACTCATCATCATCCAAAATCTGCCAGAGATGCGCCAGAACAGACCGCCACTGTGTCTTTACAGCGCCACAGAAAAGAAAGCAACGCAAGAGGACGGATACTAGGGTAGCAGAACTAGAGAGAGAGGTTCAGGCCATGCGCTCCCTATTCGAGAAAAAGGAAGAAAGCTCTCGAGTGGCAGAGAAATCTCGATCCACCACAAAAGATGAAATACTTGGCCAGCAAGCAGTAGTAGAGTCTGCAAGTGTATCTACTAGGCTTTCGCATAGTCTCACATCCCCTCAAGCGATCCTTTTCAGCCAACAACCCCTTCCGGCAGAAATGAGTATTCACCAGATCACGCAGCTGCCAACGGACTCGACTTCGCAGAGCCTCGATGTCATCGATAGAGGAATAATTTCCATACATTTGGCAACGGAGCTTTTTCATACATATGTCACAGAACTCGTTCCCCACTATCCCGCTGTGGTTTTCCCGCCTAGCGTCACTGCTGCTGAAGTACGGAGGGCAAAACCGACCTTGTTCTTGGCTATCATAGCTGCGGCATCCGGAAAGTCAGATCCCCATTTATACAGTATTTTGAATAGTGAGGTTCTCTCTGCATACGCCCAAAAGATTGTCATCAATAGCCAAAAGTCTCTGGAATTGGTTCAAGCAATGATTGTAACGTCGGTCTGGTACTATCCTCCTGGGAAGTTTGCTCAATTGAAGTTCTATGAGTATATCCATATGGCTGCCACCATGGCGGTGGCTATTGGACTTGGAACGAATCCAAAGATCTTACGTCGTCGTCGGGCATTCCCCGACATGGAGTCTCCGGTGTCAGACGATAGCAGCAACGGAGATCGCGACATCGAACGGCGAAGGACGTTCTTGGCGTGCTATCTGATCACAACAGGGCAAGTGGATATTTTATTGTGCTGGATTTGATGTGCTGACCTAAGATAGTGTGTCAATGAGCATGCGGCGGCCGGCTATGCTTCGTTACAACAGTTGGGTGAGCGAGTGTGTCGACTTTTTGGAAGCCGCTCCGAACGCCGCCGCGTCAGACAAGATTCTTATCGGATGGGTACGACTTTTAATTATTGCTGAAGAGCTCTCGACGTCTTTGTCATTTGATGATCCAGGCAACATGCCGAACCTATCTGAGCCTCGCGTTCAGTTTATGGTCAAGAGTTTTGAGAAGCGGCTAGAGATATGGAAGGGTGACCTTGGACCAAATGCCGAGAATGGTCAGGACACACAGCCATATCAAATGAAAATTGTTAACTGACGCTGATAGATGCATTGATACTCGCATACCACCATAGCAACATCTTCCTCCACGAATTAGCCTTGCATGAAGATCATCCTCCGGAAGACTTCCTACCACCCTTTACGATAGATCATATACTTCTTCCTGATCCAGGACGGAAAGTGACATCGTCATATGTTGACGCCATTTCAGTCTGTATATCTTCTGCCCATTCACTCATGGAGAGGATGCTCGGAATGAGTGTGGAGGCTCTTCGAGCGCTTCCGGTCTTCAATTTTGTCCGGATGGCATACGCGGCAATCATCCTCGCAAAGCTCTATGTCTCAGTGAGATGCCCAACAAGCAAGATTGGACAGGTTCTTGACCGTGAAACCTTGAGAATTGGAATTTACGTGCCGGCAATGATTGATCGGTTGAGTGAAGCTGTTGGGCCCATGGAGTGTAGATCACCGGCGACCTTTTTGGGCCTTCTGGTTCGACTTCAAGCTTGGTACGAGAACCAGGAAGTGCAAGAAGAGTTTACCGAGCCTATACAGCTTTTCGGTCCAGATAAGTTCACACCACCGATGACGAATGATTCGCAGGATGCGAAAAACGTTGACGGCGTCTGCGGATATTCTTTTTCTGAGCTTCCTCAATTTCGAGTAGGCCACAATCCTATAGCTCCAGTACAAGCTCAATTCGGGAACGCGGATCCATCCGGGGAGTTCTTCACTCCTGAGCAGAAAACCATGGATGGCGCGCCAACCATCTCAGCTGACTCTTCTACCGAAGCGCAGGTTTTGACATCTGGAGACGATTTCATGTTCGATCCTGCGCAAATGGACTTCGATTTCGACCGCTACTTGTTGCCCGAAGAGATGGACTTTTTAGATGCGGGAGCCAATGGCTGATTTAACCAACATAGACTTCTCCCGGGGAAATAGCCGAGGAGGCGAGGGACGGAACCCGAGGTGTATCACCCGAAGTCTAGGGGTTGAAGGACGAGCCGCGGCACCTACTTTCAATACTTGAGGAGTCATCCAGATGGTCCATAAAGTATAATGCAGATAAGCAAGTATACAGACTTGTATGAAAGAAAACTCCTCGATTCTATCTCTTGGTCTGCTATTTCTGCTTTCTCAGGCATATGCGAACTCCGATCCAAACCGCCCCTCGATAGTAACTCGATCATTTGGACCCGGATTTATCCCTGCACAGTACACTCACTTATTACTCCAGCAAAGCTCTCCCCTCACAGAGTTCTTTGGCTCATTCAGTGACGTCGGAAACCAACCAATTGTCCCACCTCTCTGGCCACCATCTCCCCAATCAACAAACTTAGGAGGAGACACTCAGCCGGGACAACTCCCCTCACCAATTTTAACCGGCAACCTAAGATTTCGGTCCTGGACTTCCGAAGATAGAGGAGTACGAGTGCTATGAGTAGCACCGAGAATTGGAGAATGATGGTCCTCATCGACGGGGGAGAGGGTTCGTCCAGCTCTGCGGGTTTGAGTGGGTGATGGTGCTCAGAAGGATTGGCTTTTGAAGGGTATTGAGCTACTGAGAGAGGGTTGGAGGCTGTGCACCGTTCTGCTACAGACATAGTGGTTTGTGAAAGAGATGAAGTGGAGGTTTTTGATCTGAATGAGTGGGAAGCAAGTAATAGTATGGATATTCTTCAACTATCGATCAATGGTCACAAGAAGAGAGTCTATAGCAGCTACTGTGAGATGTTTCAACAATCATTGTGTTCTACGTATCAAACCAAAATGTTAAATTTAAATTGCAGAACTTCAGGATCGCCATCTCCTTGTCAACAAGTTCGGCCCCTTCTCAGAATTCTTTTCCGAAGTATGATGTGACACCGTCTCCTATGACTTGAACACCTCGCATACTCCAGAAAAGGAGGTTGAGAGCCCCGTGTGTCTTGGCGTGACCAAATTGATGATTCGTACATTGCGTGAAAGGTCGACAGGGGGTTCGGGGAAGAGAAAAGCCCCGATCACGTGTTCAGCACCTGGAGCGGTTTTGATTGACTGTTGCCGGTGATGAATTCGCCCGGCTGATTTTTCTGCGAGGCTGAGACTTGTTGAACAAATTTTAAGGCACAGGAGCTTACGTGGACTATGAAGTCTACGTGCCTTTGAAAATTTTGAAGGAAGTGGAAGTTAAGTCACTCAGTTTGAATGTTTTACAGCGACTCGCTTAACCTGCCGATCCATTTTCCTACATCTTGTCGAACTACTTCGAATAAAGATCCGACAGGCACAAAATTTTGAACCGCATAAAAATGACCTGACGAAGTCTAACCCGGCAAATAACTGGCAGTCTCGTCGCTGAATTCCAAACTTTGCGGCTGTTCGGAGCTGTCTAGTTCCCGATCCACCCCGCATACTGCTCCGCCCATATATTCCCCTCCTCAGACGAGAACGTCTATCTTTTCAAAACAACAAGTCTCTACACCGCCGCAAAGATGTATGTATCATCATGCAGGAAGGCTGAAACGTATGTATCGGGGCGTAGTGAATCCCCGATCGAGGTCGGACAAGTTTGTGGTCACATGACCCACACTGATGAATATTGCCCCGTATCTCTGCTAAGAAGAAGACGGTCTATGAATCATTAAGTAATGCTCAGAACACTGTTCGAGAAGCATGTACATATAAGGAGTTCGAAAAGTCGAATTGATGGTGAAAAATTTTCTGTCATCTCACGACTGTTTTCGATACAAGAAGCCTTCGCACTCTCGAACCCCCGAGCACATTCAAGTACGGGCACCAAACTTCCTACATACCAGCAATGGAAGGAAAGCCACTACGAACCAGATCAGTGTTCATCGATGCCAACTTTCCAAATCCTCATGGACCAGGAGACGCGAGGATCATCATCTACGATTAAATGATCAACTCCAACGCTTCTTCCCTGAAGCGATGGCTCATCCAAACAATAACCAGATGCACGCCAGACTTCGCTCTCTGCATCCTGGGCATAATATTCTTCATCCTCGCATTCGCCGCCCATACTATCCAAGTCTGGTACTACCGCCACTGGTCTTTCTCCCCCTTGACATTCGTCTGCCTGATGGAAGTAATCGGCTACGTCTTCCGCGCTCTCTCATCTCGCAAAAAACCCCTACCGTATCACTTACTTCGTCGTTGAGTATATCCTCATCGTTACTGCCCCAGTACTCATCTCCGCAAGCATCTGCGTGTGCTTGACAAAGCTCATCACGTGAGCTGAGGCCGAAGGCACTGATATCAGCAACCGGAGTCGATTCTTGAGAAGGAAATTCATACTTTGGACATTCATCTCGATCGGTGTTGTGACAACTATCATGCAAGTCACAGGCGCGGGTATGATGATGTCGCGACTTCGAGGCAGAAGGATCCCTCTATCGTCAACAATGACTTGCTTGCTGGTCTTGCCACTCAAACGGCTGCGTTCGCGATCTTCCTCGTCCTTCTCACAATCACGACTTTTGCGAATTGTGGGAATAAACACTTGTTGGAGAAGATGAGGAGAAGGAAGACACCATTCTCGGCTGTGCTTCTATTGCGAGTGTATTGGTGTTTGTGCGGACAATTTCAGGTGGTGGAGACAAGCCAAAGCGTTTTTCGGTACTTGAGTACCATGAAGGTTTCTTCGCTGGCTTAGAGTTTGCTCCTATGGTTGCCGATGTTTGGCTTCTTGGTATTTGGCATCCGGGGAGAGGGATGTCAAACGCTGTTGTATCTCACCGGAAAGCTGAGGGAGCCTAAAGAGTCGCTGGACTGGCTTACGCAAGCGAGACACTTGCCGTGGGCTTGGAGACGAAAAATGGAATTTGGGGACTTTTTGAAGCTTTAGAGTGATTTGAATGATTAGGAAAGAGTTTGGTATCAGGATTAAATATCATTAATTTGTTCTTCATTTACCTGTCTTCCCGTCCGACCATCCGAGGCCATTTTCATTTCGCCTTTCCACTCACTGGTCGGACCATAAAACACTCAATGAACTCCTTCTCTCCCAGCACCTCCTCTTTCAACTCTACAACCAATCTGCCCACCTCCGTGAACCCAAAGTGCTCATAAACTGGCTTTCCATCAGGACTAGCCTCCAAATATGTCTCCGTACCTTCCTCATCCGCCCTCTCCATTCCCCACCTCAACAACTTCCCCGCAGCTCCTCTGCCCTGATACTCCGGTCTCGTAGCTACGAGCTCCAAATACCAATGTTTCCTTCCCTCCATAAACTTGGCATGCCTACTTACCAAATTACCGAAGAAATAGTTCGCAATCTCGTGATCTCCACCTGCTGGCCATTCCGGTAATTCGCCAACCACTAGAGCGGAAGGAGCGTTCCATGTAGCGTACGCGACAATCGTTTGATCGGGTGAGTCTGTGTCCACTATGCAGATAAAATGGGAATTGGGGTCGGCGAGGGAAGGTAAGGGGTCGGCCTAAATTAAAAGTGGATGCGGCCTAGATTTATCGTAGTTGCCTGAGGCTAATAAATAAATTTCTCGCTTAATATGTGACTTTTTGCCTGGTCCCGTGATCGTTGCCTAATTCGGCCTGGTGCAGTTGCCTGAATTATCTTCATATTGAACCTTCTCTTCTTCCAGTTTCTCTTTTTACCTAATAACAACAAAGTACGTACTCAAAATACGTATATCTTAGTTGTTCACTATCACCATTACACTTCTACGCTCTATCATGTCTTTCTTTTACATTAAAACACGAAAACAAACGCGTCTTTTTAATAGCGCCAATGTTAATATGTTTTCATCTTCTAATGTAGTTCCTGCGCAGTTATAACACACTGCCCACATACTACTCCCTTATCAAAGCTGATCGCATGTATAAGAGCTTGCATTTACTATATACTCTTATCAAGCCTATTACACAAAGAGGCTCTTTTGATAAACCTTACAACTAAATTGCTTTAAATGCATTAGTTTTATACTAATAACGTTATAGCGTCCTGTAAATACACCTTCACTTTTCTTTTTCTTATTATAGTCGCGTCGTACTTTCTTCGCAGTTACTTACAAGTTTGTTTTTCCAGGACAAGGAAGTCGAAATAACTATACTATAACTACGTACAAACTGCGCGACATCATGCCATGCAAGAACCACATTCATCGCTAGTACGCCAAGGATGTAAACAGTATGTAACAACTACAATTCTACTACTCTTTAACTACGTATTAACTACAATAGGCAATCGAACTATTAAGCCGCAGGATAATTTTATCATCGAGGTATATTTTATTACGAAGTAGCTACGTTTTAACTACGCTAACGTTTCTTAGGCATGCGAACGCTTCTACGACTTTATCAACTGCCTGTATGTTTGAATTTTCGTATAAGTAGTATAGATCTAATATAGTTTCTACATAATATATCATAGAAAGTTCGAACTTCTAATAGCAAGGACAGTTTTCGGTCTGCTTCCGATCTCCGCCGTCACGTCTATATAAGTACTTTACTTATACTAGTATTGTAGTTTTAATATAGTTAACAGACAACCCATAGTATCACTCCTCACGCTCCGGGCGATAATAGAGTTCGTAGTGGTCGTACTAAGAAGTAAGTATGATACTATTACGAAGAAACTACGCTTATACTATATAGCTCTAATTTAGCTAAACACACTCTTATCAAGCGTACGAAGTCGTAAGTCAACTCTATTGCTTGTACGTAGTTACTACGAGCTAACTATGTCTTTAGACCTTATAACTCCGAGTCTAAGCAAGAGTAAGTACAACGCTATTACTTACAAACTATACTAAAACTACACAGAACTCCTACCAAGTATTGTCAGACAAACAAGAAGAAAGCGTATGTCTTATATATTCTTTATAGTCTTTTTGTAGTTTTAATATAGCTGCAGCGCCCCTGCTCGCAAGCGAACCAGTGCTCGCTATTAGAAGTCTCTTACGTAAGTTGACCTACTATATAACTTATATACAAAAACTATAAACTAACTATACATAGACTACCTGCCCCCAGTCCTCGCCATCAAAAGTCTCCAACGTAAGTTCACCTACTACGAAATTTCTATACAGAAACTACAAACTAACTACGTATAGACCACTTGCCCCTGATACTTCCACTGGTGTTACAACTAGTACTACTAATAGTACTACTATAGATACATAGTTTTCTTACAGTTCTTTCATAGTTACTCCAGAGTTTTCTAGTCTAGTCTAGTTAGTCTTTTCTACGTTACTACTACAATACTAATATAGCGTTTCTACAGTAGAGAAAGTAAATACATTTTCGGCGTTGTTTTCTACAAGGAAACTACACTTTTATTGCGTTTTAACGTAGTTATAGGTCTGGGTCTAGGTTTCCGTGCTATAGTACTATACTGCGTAGTTACTACATAGTTAGTTAGTATAATACAAGCATAAAGGGGCGTATGCCCAATACATTTTCCTTTTAATAAGTATAACTATAGATAAAGAAATATTACCTAATAAGTATTAGACTTATAGATAAATAAGTATATATACAACCCCCCATAGTTACCGTGTATTACAAACGTACTTTCTCACTACCTACTTATTCTCCTTATTAATATCTTATACTCTTCTAAGAGCTCTCTTAAGACTCTAACTCACGCCTTCGAATCTCAAGCTTAACTTACTATAGTTAATTAGTAATCTCTTGTTACTTAACTTGTACGTTTAAAAGACAAGCTTCAGCTCATGCTTTTGCTGTATCATCAATTAAGGTTATATTTTAATAAGTACACTTCCTTAAAGAAGTATTTGACAGAAGATTAAATAACTCTTTAAAAGACAATAAATTATTATTAAACTCGTCGTTATTAACTACTTTAGACGTAGTTTCTAAGGTATTAAGTATTACTATAGAGGATAATAGTACAGTCAAAGTACAGGGAGGCTACGTTATAGCCACGCGCGCATTACGCCACACTTTATAGAGTTAGTAATTATTAAAGAATAAGTATTAAAGATTCTACCTCTTTTTATATAAGTAGTCTCGCGACGTACAACCTTAGTATAGCGTCTAAATAAAGGTCGAATATTATACTAAAGACTTTAATAAATTTAAATAAGATGATTAGTATTAAGATTTACATTACTACAATATAGTTAGTAAGTACAAGGAGAGTATATAATATATAGTACTTACTTACAAACAGCACTAACAAGACTTAAATATTTACTAGAACGGTTTATACGACAATAAATTAACTCAATATTATTAGAATTATATTAAGCTACGCGAAAAATATTAGGATCTATACTTAAGAACAATAGATTAAGGCCAGCTAAGATCTATATAGAGTTAGCCTACTATCTTAGTACTTAGAATATAGATTCTTACTTAACTACACTTCTTATAGGTTACCTAGCCACAAGTAATTCGGTCATGTGATGCCTTTTCTAATAACGCTTTAACTTCGCTATGTGTTATTATATATAGAAGTATTCTTATCTCTTTATATAAAGGGTACTTTCGAAATTAGTGAATATTTCGGCTGTAATAAATATAACACATAATATAAATATACTTGATATATTGTTGCCATGTACAAGAAGTATCTCGCTTATGAAGTACAAGACCCATCCCTATTAGATATTAGTTAAAGTATATTCCTTATATATAGAATATACATAGAAAGTACCTTTTGTCTGCTTTGGACACATATCCCCAATTATTACCTTAAATCCATCAAATCCATGAATATACTTAAACTACATAGTTTGTCTAGTAACTATAGCAACTTTATCTAGCCATATATTAAACCCTCGTTTATATATCTCAATAGTATTAGCATCTGTATACTACCGGCAAAAGACTATACCTAGAATATAGTTACTTAGTAGTATAAAATCTATAAGATTAAGTTTAACTTATACTTATTCCTACGACTATCTCTTAAGTACTTACTTATTACAACCTTATTATATTTCCTAGTACATCTCTTAAATATTATATCTACTTAGAATATACGTTATTCTAGGAACAACTTTGCCTGCTTTATAGTAAAGCAAATTATAAGAAAGAAATTATCTCCTTTGTAAATAGACTAAATAAAAAGCTTATTATATAACTCCTTAAGATTAAAATCCTACTAACGACTTTACTTAAAGTATAATCCTTAAAGGAAATTAGCCTCTTTGTAGTCTAATAGCACTAAGTATATACTAGTAACGTTTATTCTATAAAGATATTAAATAATTTATTGTTTTTTAATTATAAATAACTACTTCTCTAGGTTGGAAAAGGTAAGGTAAATTTCACTAACTATCATTACACTAAGCTTTTGTAAAAGTACAAGAAAGTCAAGATACTAAAAGAAAAGATCTTAAAGAGTATTAGCACTAGAATAGTACAAGCAAACTATGAACTTACTACGTATTAACGTTAATGTATTACATTTTTGCATTATATCAAGAAGCTTTTATTGAATTTATAAGGGAATATAGCGAGGTAGTAGAGGAGGATATATATAATATCCTTTTAAGTAAAGTAAGACCCAGGGAGTTATATAAAGGTTTTTTAGTACAATGTAAGTCCATCAAACATTACAACTTATATAGTTAGTAGTAGCCCGGCCTTAGACATAATCGAATACTAAAATAAATCATTAATAATATACTTAAATCATAGTATTTAAGTATTAAGTAAGTACTTACAACAGTAATTAGCAGTGCTAGAGAATGGGAGAATTGTAGTACAATGTCGAATCCGACTACCTAAAGCTCCAGTTATAAAGAGACAATTTAAGTACATTATATCAATTTCTAATACTTTATTAGGGCTAATACTAAAGAAGAAATAATGAATTCCATTCTTTGTATTAGTAGGACGCTAGTTAATACAGCCAACAAAATAACAGAGTCTACTAGTAGTCTACTATAAAGTTAGTATATAACTAGTAGCTAAAGACAAAAGACTTACTTAGTAAAGTATATAACGATATCGAAGTTTGCTATTACATCTTTAGGACTTAGGCTTACATAAACGATTTTGACGAGAATTTAAAATTGTTATATAAAGAGCCTCCGTCTTCTATGCGATCATAGCACGTAAATCGTTATCTAATACAACAAAGGAATTTTAAACCATATAAAGCTTTTCTAACTAGTTATTAAGAACACAATCATAAGAGGTATTAAGTAGCTCTAGAGCAAGGAATTTGCAAGCTCTAACGCCACAGTACTCCCAAGCACGTAATATAGTCTAGACATTACCTAAAAAGTAAGACTTTAGATAGCTAATACTCTTGTGCTTAGCTTTGCTATACTAAATCTAGTTTGTAGTAAGTATATAATTTGAGAGTACATAGGCTGCACTTACATCCTCATACTACTAAAGTACAAACTCTTAAGTGAGTTTATAAGCAAGAATAATATAAAGAACCCCGCTAGAACTAGTCTTTAAGTACTTTGGAAGTAACCTAATATTAATGACTCTACTTACACTTAAGTAAAGCTTAATAGTTTTAGTAGTCAAGAGAATCTATTCATTAAGAACAGACTACTCTAATTTACTATTATTTACCTAGAGAGCCATTAGAATATACAAACAAAGTACTAGAAATGTAGTATAGGACTACTTACAAAACGATTGTAATGTCCCTTACTTGCATCTCTTGCATTATACTATTCATTAAAATAAGTACTAAGCAAAGAGTAGTCATTACGTATTTATAACAGGGCCTTAAATTTAAGAGCCTCAAAGGGGAACTCCTTATTAAAGGGATTAAAATTTATAATAAGAGATAAGATTAAGTTAATAACTATAAATATTATAGCTACAAAGTAGTAGGAGAGTATTAAAGAAAGATTTTAGCGTTAAAAGAATAATACTATTAAAGTAAAGTAGCTATAGGCCAAAGGGAGATTTATAGAGTAAAATAAGAACTAATAAGACAAGAAAGAGAGAGAGAGAGGCTAATTAGAGAAGAGGTAAATAAGGGGTAAGGACGTAATTATATATAGGAACTACGACGCATCTATGCTATCACTGTATACGGCACAAAGAAGACTAAGTCTAATACAATTAAAACAATAAATAAAATCTATAAATTCCTTTTCAAGTATTAGTAGTATAGTAGAAGAGAAAGAGAACTAATATAATTAGTAAAAGAGGGATAAATAAGAGGTAGGGACGTGATTATATGCAAGAACTACAACGCATCTATGCTATCACTATATACAGCACAAAGAAGGCTAAGTCTAATACAGTTAAAACAATAAATAAAGTCTATA